>JAGFPH010002449.1:90351-160035 GCA_018207615.1 Philaenus spumarius | reverse complement strand
ATATATATTGAACGAAATAACTTAAAAACAATGCATTTTACAAAGGCGCACTTCCAAATCGTTGGATATTTTTCGATGTTATGGGTATTTTTCAGGTAAAAAATTCATTTATTTTTTCAACAGTAATATTATTAATTCAAGAATATTTTTTTCTTCTTTAGAAAACAACAACATTTTAATTATGTGATTAGATAAAAGTTTTTTTTTAGCTTTGATGTGGAAAATAAGCTCCAGTAGTAAATTGCTTCTTTTTTTTCAAATTTGTTTTATTTTTCTGCTTCCACTCAAATTAAGAAATTGCATAAAACATAAAATTCTAATTTACTTAGGGCTTAATAAAATTTAGTGTTAGTTTTTACGTTGTTTACCGTAATATTGGTACGTAGATCAACATGTTTTTTCCAGATTTGTTTGCGACAAGTTGACTTTAAAATGGCTGATTATTTATTATAAAACTTTCAGAGATTTCAAGAAGTAACTTACTCTTTATTTTATTTCAGTCCGTTCTGTTGAACTTAAGAAGTTGTCTTGCAACTGGAGATAAACAGGATATGTTTGCTGTAAACTTCTTACGCCATTTAGACATTCTTAGGTCATTGCGAATGAGTAATGTTTATTTATATTGGGTCATTCCATGTGAAATCACCAGAGGCCAAAACCTCTATGTCTCAGATTAACATGATTTTTTTATATTAGCTATACCAACTAAATACATTACAAATAATTTTTTTTCATTTTTTTTACTCAAATAGTTTTTTAATATCAATTTTTGAAAATTGCTATAAAGCCGATTTTGACAATGTTTTGGATCACAAAAATGCTCGTAGATTCACAACCGATGGTGCTAGAGAGATGTTTGAAAGCTCATTAAAAGCTTACTGTATGGGATTTCATTTGTTATGTAGCATGACAATAAAAAACAAATTTTTACTCATTTTTCAAAATTTTGAAAATTTCAAAAACATAATTTTAGATTTAAAATAATTGAATGTTATTCTGACATATATTGGTTACATTCATGCCAAATATCAAGGTGGAGAAATGATGGGATCACGAGTAAATAAAATCTATATGTTAAGTAGGTGATGCTATAATTCATCATTCTAAATTATTAGAAGAGAGTAGTAAATTAATTTTCACTTTAAATGTTACCTAATTTACAAATATAGATTTTATTTATGCGTGATCCCATCATTTCTCCATTTTGATATTTGGCATAAATGTAACCAACATACGTCAGAATAAAATAAATATTTTTTTTAATCTAAAATGGTGTTTTTGAGATTTTCAAAATTCAAAATTTTGAAAAATGAGTCATTAGTTTTGTCTTTAGGTTGTTATATTACATATCAAATGAAACTTTAAAATGAGCTATCAAACATCTGTCTAGCACCATCGGTTGTGAATCTAAGAGCATTTTTGTAATCCAAAACATTGTCAAAATCGGCTTTTCCGCAATTTTTAAAAATTGATATTAAAAAACTATTTGAGTAAAAAAAAATTGTTTTGTAATGTATTTAGTTGGTATAAGTAATACACGAAAAATCTTGTAAATCTAAGACATAGAGGTTCAAAATTTGTTTTTCATTTTGTGATTTGATATGGAATAATCTATTGAAGCATACAACTAAACTGGAAAATATAATTGAAAAATAAAATTAATATTATTGTGTTAGTAATTAGACTACAGTAGAGCGTCGATTATCCAAAAGCTGGTCATCCAAAACGTCGTTAACCGAAAGTTTCAAAATTCATGCCACGCCAACATTTCACGAGCGGCTGGCAGGAACGCGCACGTCGGTCAGGTCCGTTTCACTGTTCCACTTCCACCTGTACAACTAACCTCATTTGTGGTCCAAGAAAATGTTCATGAGTGGCTAGAATGTGACAAGGATGATCCTGGCTATGACATAATAATGACAATAATGACATAGATTGTTGACAGATGACATAATAATAGCACAGGTCCAAGTACCTGAAGATGACGTCGATGAAGACGATGAAGATTATGATGACAAAGTCTCAGTTGAAATGATTCGTCTAATGAGGAAGCCTTCCAAAGCTTTCTGGTTGCAATTAAGTGGTTGGAACAGGAAGACGAATTCGATGCTGTGCAGCTGCTGCCATTGAAATGTCTGCGAGACTTGGCAGCAAAAAAACTAGTCTCAAAACTTAAGCACACAAACATGTTCAACTTTATCTTTTAGGTTAATTTTATACTGTTTTTATCATATAAACTAAGTCAGTAAGTCAAAAATAATTTATGTACTGTATGTGCAATCCCTACTTTTATGTTCAGTATTTATTATATATAATACTCTAGTGTGTTATTAAAAAGTATTATTTCTAGTCCAATAACGAGTTTTATTTGCGTTCCACCCATCTCACTACCCTCAACAAAGAACTAGACGTTTTTCCAGAAATGTTCGATTATCCGAAAAATCAATTATCCATACACCCCCTGCACCAATTGTTACGGATAATCGGCGCTCTACTGTATATTATACTATAATATTAAGTTACTGAGTAAAAAGTTGACTGTAGTATCAGGGCACAATTAATAAAATCATTACAATTTTTTATCTTTTTAATCTTTGATGTGATGTGTACTATAGTGCCAAATTTGTTTAGTTTGTAAGCTGATGTTGGAATACGGAAAAATACGGAAATGTTATGATAGAATAAATATTTAAACTACATTTTAAACTACAACTGCTTGACTTAAGTACTAATATTATTATTAAAGTCACAAGGCATCATAGAAACCATACATTTTTAGTATTTTTATTGTTGTAATAGTCACACTTTGTTGTGTTTTTGTTTTCAGGCGAAAAAGGTAGTTCTTGTTTATGGAACTCTGCAAGATGTGGAGAGAGCGTAGATTGTCTTCCTATTGAAAAGTTCTGTGATAACAAATTGGACTGTCCTAATGGTAGTGACGAGGGAGAATATTGCCGTGAGTAAAATAGCAATTGTAATAATTTTCAATAACCTAAGTTTTATTGTAATTTTATTTGTTCATGTAAAAATATGGTAGCCCTTAAGCTTTGTTCTGGGGCCCATTATTTTTTTTGAACATAAAAAATGTAATGACATTTTGACAGCTTTTGCAGATATAACTTTTTATACAAAACTCAAAATAGTAGACAGACTTAAATTTATACTTTTGTTTAATTATTGCATAGTTATATTACTGAATTATTTACAGGATTTATTTCCTTGAAAAAGCTTTGCAATCTTTATTTTCAATTTGGTCGGACTCAATTCGACCGCTTTTAACACTTTGAAGCCTACCGCCTCATGGCCTACTTTGTCATGGTAGCCTTGGCATTTTAATGTTATTTGTAAAAAATCTTATCGTTGTTAATTTTTGTATTTCCTAGAAATCTAATAAATCATTTGAAAGAGCAGAAAATACAGTTTAATATGATATAAATAAGTAAATAATTATTATATTTACAAAAATGTTATACATTTTTGAAAAAAAAGTATTTATTGAAGAATATAAAAATTTTAGAATTCATTTTAGAGAGAAAAGCACAAATAAACACACATTAAACTTAATTTATAACTATAACAATGTGTAATAATAATCTACAACACATAAATAACTACAGGTATATCAAAATAACCGCACGAAACAAATATTTCACATTCACGTAAACACAGCTTCTAGTAAGCCAACATAACCATAAACAGCTGTTCTAATACTCAATATATCAGTTGTAATATTTCTAGTTAAATAAGGAATAGCGGAAAAAGGAATAGCTCGAATTAAACCATAGATCTACTAAATCAGTTCAAGCAAACGAAACCAGACTATAAACCTGTTACTTATTAATAAAGACTTAAATGGAGTGTCCCGAGCTATTCTCGGGGTTGGATCATACCCATATTAATGGTGTCCTGAGTTATATTCAGGTTTCAAAGTGTTAAAATATACAAAACACAACACTTAACATTTTCCAACTAAGTGTTCAATTACAATTATTTAGATTCTGTTTTTATTCATTCGTTATATTTGGTAAACAAAAATATCACCAAGAAACTGTGAATGTATTGCATGTCTGTCTGCGCACTACCTTACCTGTGAACTGTGTGATTAGTTGTTCTATTAAGTTTAAGTCATTTTTTACAATCTGTGACAAGTTCAGTTTTATCGGTATAATTCTTGAAACTGTATGTATTTAATTAAATTTGTTGTATAAAATGTAGATACAATTAGAAATATAAATAGTTACAATTTTAATCAAGGTATTTGGTTACATATCCCCATAAAAGTTTTGTCTTTACCAAACCAGAGTGTCCATTGTTTCAATGTTCAAGGCAGATGTAAACACATTTGTAATTTTGTACTTGATATTTTTACAAGTATAATGAAAGCAAATCTAAAACATGGTCATGCTACTTTCTGTTTATTTACAGCCTAAATTCTTTGTTATCTTTGAAACATTTTGTTAAAAAAATATTTGAAAACATACTTTAGCTTTGTATTTTTTAATGTGAACAAACAAAAGAAACAAGAAATATTAAATCGTATTGTAATTTTTGTTAACCAGAAATCAGAACAAGCTGTGATGCTTTGAATTGTTCGCACGGATGTAAACCTACGCCTTCAGGGAGTATGTGTTTCTGCCCAACTGGTCAACAGCCGAACAAAACTGACTGCGTAGGTGAGTTAAACCCGTGCAGTTGTGTACCATATAATTACTAGCTTTACTTGTATTTTCTAATGAAAGTTTGTCGTACAACCTGATTTACACACTTGTCAAATATTATACTGGATTAAGGCAAGATTCTACAATTTCCCGACAAAGTCTCAAATAGTTACCCGGCGGGTAGATTTAACCTGCCGATAAATCCACCCGACAAGTATATTGTGTTCTAAAATGGGTTTTTATCCCTCCGAGAACTTACCTGGTAGATTTACAATTTTACATGTAGGTTGGTACACTTTGTCCATTGTGATTGGTCGAAATACGGTTAAGTTACACTCTTTAGTGACTGAATAACGAACTAGCCTTGGAAAGGCTAAAAAATACATAATACGTGGATGTCTTCTTAATGACTGAAAAATTATTTGCAATGAAACAACGGTTTAACAACCAGAATCATACAAACCCAATACAAAAAAAAAATGTTAACTCAAGCACGTTTCTAAAACAAGTACGAAACAAACATTTATTATAATGACTAAAGGTGCCGTGGAGTTGTTTTTACTGATCAAAGTGAAAAAAATTAAGTTTTAAATAAAATTAAATCTTATAACAATATTACTAACTTACGTTGATATTACTTGCTGCTATTTATTCTATTTGTAGGTTATTTTCCTCCAATAATTTCTACAAGGAAGCTAACTGTTTCCTTCGATAACCTAAAACAATAAAAAAATACTTTATCCTTCCAAAAATCAAAATTTCAAACCCTGTTTCTAAAGACTGTATTATTTCTGAACTAGGCAATCAATTGAACTATTTTTTCATCGCCATCTTCATAAAAATTGTCAATAAAATCTTCATAAATAAGAATAGTTTACAATTACCATATACAGTTCTAAACTATTTTGTACTTTTATCCTGCCGATAACTTATTATCGGGTGCTTCAAGTAGCTGATAACTTTATCGGTAGCCAAGTTTATCCTGCCGACAGGGGCTATCGGCAGATTATAGAACACCTTCTTTTAATTTATCGGGAGGATAGCTCTATCGGGAACTTGTCGGGCACTTATCGGGAGATTGTATAACCGGGCATAAGTGTTTATTTTAATGTTTGTGTTGTTTGTCACAGATTCCGATGAATGTCAGATAGATGGCTCATGTGACCAGCTTTGTATCAACACGATCAATTCGTTCACCTGTTCATGTGTCCCTGGATACGTACAAGTTGGGGATACAAAGTGCAAAGCTATTAATGGTAAGCATTTTTCAATCTCACAAAATATTTTACAGTCAAACATAAATAATGAGATCGCTACTACTTTCTGCTTTATAAGTATTTAGTACTTAGTGTTAAATGTAGGAACCTTTCCAATTTACATGTTCAACTTTCTCCTATCGTAACTGCATTTGTTAATGTTAAAAGTAGGAGCCATTCCAGTTCTTTTCCAGAAAGTAGTTCTTTTTGGAAAAGAGATGTACATGACTTAACATGTAACGTGTGTGATTTCATAAATGAGATATGAATATAAAAACTATTAATTATTAAAAACATAATATTATGCAATGTGAAGGGTATGATCTACCAAATATTTAAACCTTGACCAAATATATACAGGGTGTTTCAGGAGGAACGGATAATACTTCTGGAACTGATTATAAAGCTAAAAAATAAGAAATAAATTCATATAAATATAGGTTTGGAAAATCTGTGCGAGTATTTAATAATCTGTTTGCATTTACTTCGACACAAGTGTAGACGGGGAGTGAGCAGCGAAGCTGTTATTCGCAGCTCCGGTTGGTACAGAGAGCAGAGCCCTCTAGTCTGAGATAAACCTTAAGAAAGGAAAGTATACATGGTGATTCAAAATTATACAATGTCTCGGTAGATAGCTAAAAACAAGAAAAAAAGTTCATATAGACCTTAGGCCAGAAAACGCTTTGTTTTCCAGATTTTTTTTTTTTTTTACAAAATAATTCATATTAGAGAAAAGTGTGACCGATTTAGTTCAACTTGGCATGCAGTTTAACCTAACAATTTAATAAAAATAAGCGACTATATCCAATCATGCGTTTCAAAATGGTGGCTGATTATTCATATAAAAATAGGTCTGGAAAAGCTTTGTTTTCCAGATATCCGCCATTTTGTTTTTTTAACAAAATAATTTATTTCTAGAGAAATGTTTGACTGAAGTAGTTTTGTTTTGACAGTTAAACCATCCGATAGTGAATCGAAAGGGCTTTATAAAAGGTGTCTTGACATTTTTTGTTAAAATGTACGGTTTTTGAGTTTTTAGGTTTGAAATTTTCAAGCATCCTCCATTTTGAAATGCATATTGGATACAATCGCTTATTTTTCTTAAATATATCATTTTTAGGTTAAAATTCATGCCAAGTTTGAACTACTTCCGTCTAACATTTCTGTAGATATAAATTATTTTGTTAAAAATACAAAATGGAGGCTATCTGGAAAACAAAGCTTTTCCGGACTTAAGTTTATATGAACTTTTTTCTTACTATTAGCTGTATAATCAGTTCCTAAAGTATTATACGTTCCTCCTGTTAATATGTTACTTTAACCCTGGGATATGTTACTTTGTTTGTTTATAGTACCCAAAGATGAAGCTCCTAGCTTGATATTTAGCAGTACGATGGACATCAGGAGGGTACACTTGGACGGTACACCTTGGCCAGGGAACAGTGTAATCAACCACCTACAAACATTCTCTTTGGAGTTTGACCATAGGAACAAAACACTTTGTTATATCCACACTAATGGATCAGTGGTGTTAATGACATGTGCGGATATCAATGATTTAACTAATACTTGGGATTTGCCTGCTTCTACCATGTTTCCTTTACTTTGTAAGTATAATGCACTTAGGAAAGCAATTTATGTTAATAATTATTTTTCACTAACAAAAATTATTACTTAATCCTTTGCACGCAGAGAAAAATATACCTTATTTAGGATGTTAGTGGTATTAAGTTTCAACATTGTTTCATTATCTCTAAAGTTCTTTTTACTTATAATTATTTGGAGTTTGTTGTCACAAATAAAAATATAACCTCATTAAATTTTTAATTATATATTTGTTTTTTACAAATTTGAATCAATCTAGTGGGCTTTTGCTTGGTGCTTTCTGTCTAGAAAATCTTGAATGTTAAAGAGAAAACATCGTGTCCATTTCGTTAACAATAATAGAATAAATTTATCATTTGTACCTTTCTCGATTCACCCATAAATTTCTCAGTTAGTTTTGAAAGTTTCTAGTTTTATGTTTACAGTTTTTATAAGCTTAAAATGTTTTATCAGAGTGAAAATTACAAATTTTGTACTAAAAATTTCCAAATTATCATTTATACATTAAAAAATTTGTACATTCATAATATGTGTTCCCAAAACTAAAATTATATTAAAATAAAACATAGTTAAATTTAAATATAAAAAAACCGGTACCTCGACACTCAAGAAATGAATAACGACAATATGGATTAATCCACAGATGGACCAAGCATGTTTTTTTGTATAACCTACGATCTTAAGATATTGCACATGATCAATTGTTTACCCAACTAATAAGTGTAACATGACATGTAAAATGTTAATATTGCCTTGTAGTTTACAGCTTTTATTAATTCATAGTGAACTGATTATTACCTACCTACAACATAATGTATTTATTATATCTTCATAAACCTAGTATTATTACCAAATTAAAGAATGTAGCCTTGTTTTCTTTAATGAGAACACTCACAACCATTATAATTTTTTAAATAATACAAAAAACTGTACATATAATTTGTCACTCTTTTTTTAGGATGACAACTTTGGTTCTCTCTAGCTCTAAAACTTTAATCTAGTTTTCGTGGTTTTGATCACTTTTATTCAACATATTTTCACTTACGTTTTGCTCATGTGTGGTAGTTAAAAGTTCACTCACTGCACACCCTTATTTTATTATAGTAAACATTTTAATTTTTTTAAAGTTATCATCACAAGTAACATTTTTAATTATAATTAGCTGAAATTGCTTGTTTTACTATGATTGTCTTTAAACAATTTAAACTTTTATTAAGTAGTGTTATAATGTGTAGAAATATTTTTTTTCTCTGAGATGATTAAATGTTAAAAATTCCCTTTAAAATATTAATTGGACGATTGTCACTTAACCCCAGCTTTAAGTTAACCTTTGAGATTCTGCTAGTAAAATTTTGTTGACATTTAATATAAATGTTTAAAATTCTTTAAAAAGTACATCAATTAAGTTGGGTGTTTACTAGTTTGTTGTTTAAAAGATATTAGCAAATATTTTTACAAACAGGTTTACTTTAGCCATCTCCCCTGCTACAGCTTAAACGTGTTTCTAGGCTATGTGTAAGGTTTTGTCATAAGCATGATTGGGCAACTGGCACAAGGAAATAAAAAAAAGTGTAAGATAACAAAGACAAATAAAGAATGTGTATTTTTTAATAATGTGTTCTTGTGTGATTTTTTTATAAATTCGAAATTATTAAATTTTCAATCATTTCTTATGGGTAATTTTATGAACTTTGTTTTTAATCTGCAACTCTATTGTATAGAGCAATATTTTTCTGTACACTGATTGTCTGCATGCCAAATTTATATAATTTTATTTAAAAGTAACTTTAATTATTAAAATTTCTAGCAAATACACACATAGCTTTGGATTGGATCTCGGGCAACTGGTACTTTTTGGATGATAGTAGAGAAATGATCTACGTATGTACATCAACAATACAATACTGCCTCATCTTAGTGGATGTTAATCTAAGTAAGCCTAGAGATATAGCAGTGGATCCAACTAAAGGGTAAGTCATATGCTTAAATACAAATTAAATATCTGAAATTTTATAGAAAGAGGAAAATTTTTATGGGTTTGTTTATTACGATTTAACTTCAAAACAAAAGCTACTCGTATGATTTAACAAAAATTTTACATGGATAAACTTTATTCAATGTATCGTTCCAAACAGTGTCGCCATCTTTGATGTTTTAAATTAAAATACAAAAGTTTTGTTTTAGTTGCAATCAAGTGTAACGTGTTCTTAGTAAAATTATGACCTGACTCCATTATTTGTTTTAACGAAAGATTTTATTTCTAGATATCGTATGGAATAAGATTTGAAGTTAATACTGCAGATATATACATGTGCCTAAGTCCTGCACATATACACATGTGCCTAAGTACTGCACATATACACATGTGCCTAAGTACTGCACATACACACATGTGCCTAAGTACTCACATATACACATGTGCCTAAGTACTGCACATATACACATGTGCCTATGTACTGCAGTCGTGATCACAAACTTAAATAACTTGCGTTTACAAAAGATATTTAAGTGTTTCTTAATTAATACTATAATATTTTACTCTAATAAATATGTCTTTTAATTCATTATTAAGCTACATCGGAGGTTACCATCGGCTGCCAGTCTTGGTATTCACCATTCTTCCCGACCATTCTTCCAAAAAAAAGATAGCAACCCTAGCTCCCCCTTAAGTATTGTTTAAAGAGGAATGGTCTGCGTAAAGACTGGAAGTACACTCCGTGAGCGATTCCGGAGTTTTTTTTTCTTGTGAGCACAGAAGTTAACCCTTTGAGGCTCATTAAATATGAATGATATGAATATGATTAAATATGAAATATGATGATGATGAATATGGTCCCTGATGCTCCCCAGGGTGTAATTAGTTTTGGATTTTTCAGCAGTAGAGTTGTGTATCACAACATCATAAACATTAAACCAGTTCTATTTGTTTTATGATACAATAAACTTTTTTCTTACTTGAATGTATCCAAAAAGCTTCAAAAAAGTACTTGCCCTATATTTGAAAATAAGTTTTGGTATAATTAATTGTGTTAAATTTTTCTAAAAAAAAGTTTTAAGTAAGAAAATCTGAAATTCAAAAGATTATACTTAGACATAAAAACATTATATAACAATTGTTTACCTAGCTGCTGAGGAAGCCACTTCCTTACAGCCTAGCGTGAGTAGAGTAATGTCATCCGACTTTATGTCCTCTTTAAAACAAACCCTGTTTAGACAGTGGGAAGAAGAGGGGTTAGCAGTACAAGGAAATAAACTCCGCCAAATTAAAGATACCGTTCGGCCATGGATATCGCCAAAGCCGTCGAGAGGAAGTGGTGGTTTCTCGCCTACGCATTGGCCACTCTAGGTTAACTCATGGGTTTCTGATGCGTCGGGGGGATCCGCCGCTTTGTCCTTACTGCTTGAATCTCCTTTCTATTAAACATATACTTTTAGATTGTGAAAAGCTGAAATATGTTCGGAAGAGGTTTTGCCTACCAAATTGCATTCAGAGGATGCTGGGTGATGACTCCCAAACCATTAATATGGTGTTAGCATTCCTCCATCGGTTGAATGTAATTGGAAAAATTTGAAAACAATATACATTTATTTACGAAACTTAAATACCATGTTTAGATTTATTACTTGTTATTTTAATTAGAGTTTTATTCATTGTTATGTAACTGGGCCCTTTACAGCCCTGTGACAAGTTGTTATTGTGTAATTATTGTTGTTATCATTGTTATTTTATTGTGTAGTGTGTGTAAATTAAAAGTTTAATTTTATACCTGTGTGTGATAGTATGAGCATTATACAAATGCTCTTCCTTATCCAGGCGATGATAACCACCTAGGTTTTTCGCCTTTAAAAACCAAAAAAAAAAAAAAATGTTTACACAGTTAAAATATAAAATACAAATTACAAAAGTCTAGTCCTTATAAGTTAGGCTATTTGAAATTTTTGAGAGTGATATTTCTTGATTCGATGTATACTTGATTTGCGACCGCAAATGATTAAATTGTAAATATATTTGAATTTGTATTATTTTCGTGCATATGTATTTTGTATTATATTTGTGCGTAAATATATATATTTGTTTTGTGTTACTTCTTGTTAATACTTCTTTTTTATATACCCGGAAGTTACTTCGGTGAGCGCCCGATTGTGTTTTAAAATCAATGCGCCCGATCGAAGGTTAAAGGAAAAATAATAATTTTACCATGCTATTGTAAAATATTTGTAATGTTACCTTATTTGCACAGGTACATGTTCTTTACAAAATGGGGTGTAACTTCTCCAATGCTTGAACGAGCCTTGCTTGATGGTACTGAGAGAAAGACATTGGTGGATCATAAAATAGTTTACCCTTACGGAGTGACTGTAGATTACACGACACAACATGTGTATTGGGTGGATACATATTTGGATTTCGTAGAGAGAGTCGACTATGATGGATCTAACAGGAGAACTGTTAGAAAAGGATTCCCAGTAAGTACAACAAAAGTAGTTTTTGTGATAATAAAATTAGTACTCTTTGTTGTTGAATGCATTTTGATATGGTATCGTTTCGGGGTGTGCGAAATTGATTTTTTGAATTCGAGACGAGAACGGGATGTTGTTTAATACAGTATGTAGAGATTGAGAAAAAGATGAGATCTGAGGTTCAGGAACAAGCGAGAAACAAGAATTTATTATATATACAATTTATCGAGATCGAGAAAAAACAAGAACTGCGTTTTATTAACAATCATGAACCAAAATTTTGATCTCGAGTTGAAAGTAAGAAACATTTTACTAAAATCCCAATGTTTTATAAAGCTCAATCTCTTCTACGCTATGTTATTTCTCATCAGTGTCAAGGTAATCAAATAAGTTATTGCTATATCCTAATCACTTCCCTATTGAGTTGTTTGGAAAACTTCTGTTTGTCTTCTTTTGATTCTAATGTAACATTTGAAGTTTTATAAAAGGACTAAAAATAAAATTAGAGATTTTAAAAACGTATCGAGAAATTTATGGCTGAATCGAGAGAAGTACAACCGAGAATTAAATTTTATTCTTGACAATGAGATTGAGATGATTTATTTAGTTATGTCTCATTACTGCTCGAAAGTTTCGAGATCTTGCATACCCCTAGTATAGTTTACTAAATTTCTTAAAAATGTGTGATACATTCGGTGGCATCAACAAGTCTTTGGTCTTAACCTTGAAAAAAAAAATGTTATAGATGGGGTAATCGATAAATTACTAAATACTTAATGGACTTCACCCACCTTAGGTTAAAAACGGATTATCCAATTGCATTAGTTGTTGTGATGTGATGTAGTCAATTAAATAATATTCTTCGAAGTAGACGTCACATTACATACAAACAGAAAGTATAGCACCAAGCCCTGTGAACATATATACAAATGCACAACGTTTTGCCAAGAAGCACAACACTTTATGTCTTCAAGTGACGTGAGTTCTTAGATCTCAACCTTTCTAAACACCTAAACATTGTCTGCCTACCTCGCCAGTGTGGATTATCATACGTGGGACAACCTTCTCATCAGTTTAAAAAACGCGCTTCGGAGCATGTAAAAATACATAACGACGGTCGATGTTAGCTGTTTGAAGGTTGCAGCATGTCATAGCCAAGATCCACGCTATTCTTTGGGGTTCAAGCTACTAAAAGAGGCTGATTGGAGAAAAATAGCTTTCAAAGATGCAGCTAGTACAGAGAATTTTTGACTGGCCTGTTTTAGGAATCAATAAAACAAACTTGGTGGGAGTTGAACCTTTGAATGGCATATGACCTACTTCAGTCAACCTGTGTTAGGCCTTCAGAAAGGTTGAGGTTAAAAATGTCCGTGAACATCTAGGACTTACGTCCCCTGAAGACGCGATGTGTTGTTTTTCTTTGCGAAACGTCGTGCATTTGTATATTTGTTCACATAACTTTGTGTTGTGTTTGTATATAACGTGAAGTCTTCGAAGATTATTACTTAACCGACTATATAACATTCTGTTTAACAACTTATACAATTAAATCATCAATTTTTAATGTATCAATGACAAAGTTACACGTACGTTAGATGTTTTTCACTTTGTTGTAAAGTTAGGATTCAAAATAAATTGCATCGCTAAAAATCTCTGTATTTGGCAAAATAACAAAGCTGGCAAGTCTGGTTGTCCTGAGAAGGTTCTTCAGATATGGTGGAGTCCACCTTGTGTGGTGCCCCCCAGTCCCCCTTTAACTATAAACTGTGAAATCAGATATTGTTTATGTCCAAGCCATTTTGCATGACCACTATCAACATAGATCCAGAATTACTAACACTATAATTATTATTATGTTACTGTATCTCATGATGATACTTTCCATTGGGCCGTTTTTGAATCTATGTCCTAGCATCAGAAAAACTTGTTAGGGCATTAAGTCTAAAAAACTAACTTCTAATTCAAGCAGTTTTAACATAAACCATTCATTTCTTATTTCTGTATTTTGTTTATTATTAGATAAATACAATTATTTTACTCGTAGAATTATTTTATGTTGTAAAATATATTTAGCATAATATATGGTAGCGCAATAAAACACTGTGTAATTATAATTTCAGGTGCAGAATTTATTCGATGTTTCGTTGTTTGAGAACAATTTGTTTGTTACATCGTGGAGGAACCAAAGTATCATCCGATTGGATAAGTTTGAATCCGATGACCACGAAACCATTCCAAATTTCAGTCGGCCATTTGCCATCCACGTGTATCATAGACAAAGACAACCCGATGGTGAGGATCTATTAAAATTTGTTATTTTATTCAACATTTATATTTTAATCACATTTTTTATCAATAGAATATACAAAGTTTTCAATGGTTTTATTCTTTAATAAAGGAAGAAATTTTAAAAAATTTAATTAATTTTTAATTTTTTAAATAAAGTGCTATGGATATTTTTTTAAATAAGTGAACAAAATATTTGTTTTGTGAATGTGTATATGTGTGTTGTTATTTGAACATTTTATGTAAAAAAATTGGATTGTTACAAATTAACACTCCTGAGTTATGTTGAACTAAGTTAAGGGTCTGTTGTAGTGGCAGCGATCTTGGATTTTTGTCCCGGAAGAGCAATGATACATTAGAAATTATTTATTTCGTTTATCCTCTACCATAGAATTGTTTGCAAGGTGTTATTTTAACCACAGTCTCAATACTCTTCTGTTTTGCGTTTTACATTTGTTTAGATTCCGTTATTTTGTCATGTAATTGATGTTTTTTAAGTACAGTAGAGCGTCGATAATCCGAACGTCAATAATCCGAAACGTCAAAAATCCGAACGCATTCCAAGGCAGCCCCCTACAAAAATTTTGTTTTCGCAAATTCCGATTATTGCGTCGTTAAAAATTTCACAAAAATCTTTATAATAATTGACATTATTATCTCTTTTTAAACTCTTCTTAATACTTCCTCTCACACGCCCTCAAAACAGACTGGCTGTCAGTATTTTCACTGTCATGCTAATAAGCTGCTTTAGCGCTAGCAGTAAACATACAGAAAGTTCATTCATTTTTCTTTGTGTAATAACAGTGTGTCATACATACAGTAGTGTACTATACAGTATTTTTTTCTTCTTTTTTTCATTTGTGTTAACTATAATGTATAAGTGAACTTTTAATTATGTACTGTACTTGTAATTGTGAGTTACACAAGTAATCATGTTGGCCCTACTGTGTATGTGCAGGTTCTTCTAAATCATAATATGTAAGTAGTCTTATATACTATACTGTATTGTAATTACATTACTGCTTATACTGTTTAACCACTTAATCGATTAAAGGGAATATATTATATTTTAGCCTAAATGGCATTTTCTTGGTTATTTTCAAAAATCCGAACAAATTGATAATCCGAACCCCCCTCGGTCCCAATTAGTTTGGATTTTTGACGCTCTACTGTACCAATTTTGATTTTTTCCTTACACAATACAAAATTGATAATTAAAAGTAAATCACAAGTCAGATCTGCAATTTTATAAAGTATGTTTAGTTTTTTTTTCTCCGCACAATTACAAAAGATAGATTTATAAAATGGTTTTAAATGTCAAAGCGCTCAGCTGCAAGAAACTCCACTGTTTGGATACCGCTATATGGTGAAGCACTGGAGTCGCTGGTTACTTTTCTTTTTGCTGAAGCAGATTCTTAAGCGATTGCATTTTCATTTGGTGGTAAAAACTGCAATAGTTTAATTTTTTGCATGGTGATGTGTAGAATTATCAATGATGTGTACAGTTTTTAATGTAATTTTTTGAGCTGAGATATTCTCGAAACTGAGGAATAAAATGCTTTACAAACCAATTAAAAAAAAAATTTATTTATCCATGAACTTATTTGCTTGTGATAATATATTTTTGGTATATTTTTGGCTCTGGTACCTTTAAATGAATATATGGCTCTTTTCGCTTCCCTGTAACACCTAAGTTTACCACAAGTTTGCTGTTGCAAATCACAAAAAGGTTATTCTTTTCTTGCAAGACTTGTGTCCTGCTGCCTTAAATTGTACGTTAAAAAGTGAGTGAACGAGTTAGTAAATAGTGTCTGCTTTACAATATGATTTAAATATTTGAATACAAAAATTTTTTCTTCTTGAAAACACATACGTTACAGTTTTAGTGGACATTTTGTTAAATACACATAATTTAAGTTTGTGTAAACACTCCATAAATAATGTATGCACAATACTGTCTGCCTCGAAGACCTGCTAGCACATAACCAGAAAGTTGAGGGTGTGGTGAAATCTAGAGGGAGTTACAAAGAAGTAGCGTTGACCTAGCCACCTGTTACTGCCATAGTGACACACGACTCTTCAGTCTGGCACGCTCAAAGATAAACATCTCCAGCACATGGATTTGTTTTTCTATTTATGTCACCTTGGATAAGCCACTTCACAAATTATCAGGAGTTATCTTTATTTTATATTCATTTCCGATTAGTCTAGAAGTCGCACCTGCCAAAAAAGCAAATGATGCTGGCTTTGTTCTTTACGATAGCTTAATTATTTGTAAATGGTTATTACAAAGCCTTTTAGATAAACAACTTATTCTTTAGTGGCAATGTTTTTGGAATTTGTATTTCTTAGTACTATTAGATATTTACAGTATATTAATTTACGTATGATTTCTTTCAGCCAATCATTATTGTAAAAGTGACAATGGAGGCTGCCAACACTTTTGCATACCTTCATGGAAGAAGAACATCCCGTATATTCATTGCCTGTGCCAACCTGGCTACAGACTTATTGGAGGCAGAAAGTGTATTCGTAAGTGTGGATAATGCTATTCAATTCTATACAGTTTGAATATTTATCATGCTGATTCTCTCTCTTCATTAGTGTACTGACTGGTAAAGACGTAGAACTGTAATAAAATTTTAATTCATTATCGTTAAGTAGAGTTTAAACATTTTTATTTTGATGTTTGCAATTTAACTTGAAAAGGACCTTATGGTAAAATTTACAATAAGTCTCCTCACTGTAATGCGGCAGAGGTGCCAACCTTTAAACAATAAAGTGCTCCAGAACGTTATCATAATGTTCAATTCTATTACTAAACATCATAATAAATATAATCAACCACTAATATTGTACACATTTTGATGGAACAAATTGTAAAAAAATAAAAAAAAACAACACCTTAAAAATAATTTTACCTAGTGGCATGTTAAATATATTATAAGCAACCCAGTACATTGAAACAATTACCACAGCGATTCCAGTGCTTTTAGCGGAACAAAAGAGTGACTTTAGTTGTAAATTTATCACAAAGACAAACGGATGAATTATCGAAATACATTTAACAAAACTTGAAATTTTCACTTTACAGTTCACTAAACGTTATATAAATACTAATGAAAATGATTGGTGTACTATCAAGACATAATAACATTTGATTAGATTCTAACTTACGTGCTAAAAATTGTGGAATTGTATCGCTACGCATGACGTCACAACTTGTTTCCAATTTTTGTGAAGCTACATACATATTTCATTATTATTTTTTTTTTTTAAACTCGTAAATCACTGAAAACATGTAAGTGTTAATTTTTGTGGCCTACTTAGCTTAATGAGAAATCGTTCTTATAAAAACAGGAAAATTGAAAACAAAAGATATCCTGTTTATATTTATAGTTTACTAGAAAAAAGCTATAAAGATAACTTTAAAATGTTACACTTCGATAGTCACACACGGACTGGCCGACCTGGTTCTCTAATACACCAATATCAGTACACGGAATATCAGACCAGTCGTCGACAATCACATACTATTTGCACAAAGTTTTTACTTACACTCCCTTATGTTGTTTTAGAGGGGGTCAGAAACTTAACTATTGGTAAGGAGAAGGATACAAAATGTAGTGTTCTAAACCAAATGTAGTGTAACCAAAACGAAGTGCTCGCAGAACCAGAGACCTTGCGTGATCTACTGAGGATTAATTTCACTTTCTTCATTTTATTTGTAGACCGTGCTGCAGGTTTTGATGCACTCTCACTATTTATTACCATCAGATTTTTTGAGTAACTTTTCTTGCCAGACTAATAGTACATAACGTTATTTATAATTACTTCCGTTTAAAATAGAAACCAGAACATTGGAAGGAATATTGCTCTCAGCTAGTTTTTCTTAAATGTTACAGCCGCTAAGCAGACTACATTCCTGCTGTATGGGAAAGGACGTCCTGGTATGATTAAGGGTATCTCAGTGTCAGCCCAACGTAAACACGAAGAAGAAATGATACCCATCACTGACTTGGCCAGGCCTACTGCTCTGGACTATGACATTAGGACACAGTATATATATTTCTCAGATGTTCAGAAGTAAGTATGAGTATGTTCAGTGTAGGTATAATTTGTATTGATCTGCCTAGTTTAAATGAATTCTGTTTTAAAATCATATTTTTTTATTCAGACAATTGTAATTTAAATTTTTGAGCATCAAAATGAGTACACAACATTTTCAGAATGTGTATCAACTGTCAACTTTTGTTAAAGAATGAAAAACATAAAGTTATCAGCCAAACTAGTCTAAAAATAAGGTTATTTTGGATAACTAAAAAAAAACGTGAACTAAAAATAGAAAACAAATTTGTTCTGTAATAAGGCAAGCATTTCCTCTGATAAATTACCACAGGGACTATTGAAACGTCTTGTGTGGAAGAGAGGGGGAGGTGTTGTTAATTACAGTAAAATAGTTTGTACTGGCATCTAGTGACCTAGTACTCCTGTTATTTGTAATAATTGGCCCAACAGTTGACTTGGATGTTTAAAAAATTTTGTTTCATAGCGTGGTACAAAATATTGTTTGGCCAGGTCAGTCGTCTTAGGTTATTTTTTAAATTTACTTCCAGTCGAAAATAATCTGGAAATTTGTTAATAAGTTTAACACCTGCATGAGAAGGAAGTTGTTTCACAACATTTAGCTTATGAGGCTGATGTCTTAAAAAATTAGAACTTCTTGTGTTATAACTATAAACATCCATGTTGCACAATGTTTGACCTTTTTTTTTCCAATATTGGATTGTAGTTTCAAAAATATATAAACATGGGAAAGTTAAGGCGCCTAATTCTTTAAACGATTTTCTACAGGAAGCCATTCTGTTTCAATCTACTATAATTCTTAATGCTTTTTTCTCTAAACGTAACACTCTACTAACCTCATTCGTTGAAGTGTCACCCCAAAAGATATCTCCATATGGTAGAGTCTTGTGCGTACCGTTTTGAATATTACTGACTAGGACAATAGTCACGAGCTGATAACCAGAACTTATATTTTGAAATACAATTAAAATTCTCAGCATGACCCATTTTTAAAATAAAATAAAATCAACAGTTTCACCATTAACAATTATTTAACAATAGCATATTATATTATTTCGTATACCATCGGAAAAACCATGCAAAAATTGTATCTTGTATTCTATCTCCGAGATGGTGCAGATATGAATTCAAATTATTCAGTGCCTACTGTTTGTGAGCTCTACGAACAAGTGATTATGGTTTAATAACGTACCTTTATTGAAAATACTCCCACTTCTATTCCTTTTTCTGTCTTTCCTTCACGGATGACCGGTTTCGATCTGTTCTTTCAGATCATTATCAAATCATATGTTACACTGTACAGTTCATTTGAACTTTGTTAAAATAAACTCATAGCACATTTAACACAAACACAGAACACAATAACGAAACATTTATTAAAAAACTGGAAACATGGAATTATTGTCGTTCACATCCGTATAGATCGTAGACGTGCAGGATCGATAAGGATCTTCGAAATATGTAACAAAGATGTAAACAAAAATCTAGTTAACTGGGGAGTTTTAAGAAGATAGAATACCTAAAGCGATTGACTATTAATATTAAACAAAATTTATGATGAAGATCTGCATAATATGAGTCTGACGTACCGTTAATTTTCCCATTACTTCATTATCAGTAGTGGGTTCTATAATAATTAATTCAGGTAATCTAACTTCTTCTCATTTATTTTATTTATCGCCATTCCAACTACCGTTATAAATAATATAATGTTAACAGTCATTTCTCGTAGTCAGCCATTCTCAAGTTATTGGTGAAATCCTACATTTCATAGAACGCTTAACACTCAACAAAAATACTTTCACAAACATTTAAATAAATTATCACACGAAAAACACATTTAATAAAACTATGTCCGGTGGCCCCACTGTCTCGCGCTGTGTAATTTAAGTCGTGGACTTTGTTGAAATTTATTTACCGAACCTAAATAACAACAATTACTTTCAGGTATGTGATTGCACGGCACAAAATCGACGGATCGAAAAGAGAAACAGTGATCGACAAAAGGCTAAACAACTGCGAAGGCCTTGCTGTAGATTGGATGGGAAGGAACTTGTATTGGACTGACGAAGGGTTGAGCACAATCAGTGTTGCCAGTTTGGATAATGTGGAACATCGTAAGACTATTTTACACGATAACATGTTCCATCCTCGAGCCATTGTGTTGGATCCTAAAATGGGGTAAGAAAAACTTGAATACTTTAATGTAACCCAGTATAACACTGTGATTAGTTAAATAGGGTGTTGTAATAATTATAAATCCATCTTTCTTTATTTATACTTTATGGTCTGTATAAATAATTTTGGCATTTTAAAGTGTGACAATTAATATTTTAGCAGCGGACAGAAGTGTTTCAGTCGTTATTAAACAGTTGTAATTGTTATAGTTTCATGTACTGGTCTGATTGGGCGAGCGGATCTTCTCAACACGGTAAAATAGAACGAGCCTGGATGAACGGTGAAAAGCGACAAGTTTTTGTGGATTCTGAACTGCAGTGGCCTAATGGTTTAACTTTGGATTATTTGACGAAGCGGTTATACTGGTGTGATGCCTATTTGGACAAGATAGAAAGAATATTTTTGGACGGAACTAAGAGAGAGGTGTGAATAATCATTATACAGTTTTTAACCTTCTGAATATTAGTGAGATGGGTTTGAATATTTATTTGTTTCCTAAATAACTTTTTAAGAGTGCTTTCATTCTTCCTTTTCAGATTAAGCTTTCTACTCACTTAGGAAATTTTAAGCCCTTTTGTTTTGCGTACGTTGTTTATTATACATTTTCATAATTTATTGTTCGCTACTGCTTATAAAACTTTTAACACATTGTTACTCCCGATCTATCTCTTCTACAATTCCTAAATCAAACACAAAATCATGTATTCTTATCTCAAGTTACCTGTAGGATATTAAGGTTGTCACCCCTTCTTATTAATGGCATTAAATTTGAAGGTGAAAACAGTTAAAACATTCTATCATTACCAATATACCTTTGCTTGTTGAATTCCAATTGAAGTACATTACCATTCTAATAACAGTTCCAATAAAATAATATTCTGTTTAACAGGTGGTCTTTCAAGGGGCAGATTTAGATCATCCATACGGCCTTGCGTTTTTCGAGGAGTTTTTATTTTGGACAGAATTTCAAAAAGGAACAGTTCAAAGATACGATTTGTACAATAAAACTCTGGTCACTCTTACTACTGAGAATCCACCGTTGTTTGAAATTAGAGTGTTTAACAACGAAACACAAGATGGTAAGTGATATGGACTGTACTTACATAAAATATTTTGTGGTATATTTTCACCTTTCAATAGTTCATTACAGTAGAGTATCGCTTATAAAACATAAACGGGCCGCCGTGATGTCGGATAAGCAAAAATGTCGGATAACAGGATAAATGCATTGATAAGACTTTCATACTTTTCGTTGTTATAATGGCGTAATAATACACAAATTACAGTAGTGTTCAATATTAACCCTTTGCACTCTGATAGGATATAAGTCCTCTGGGCTCAGATGGCCAGTAGTGCTGGCCACAGCCATTTCTTTGTCAAGTATGAACGGTTGGTGCAAGTGACGTTCCTCTCAGATCCGATGGCCAGCGATACTGGACAAGTTAAAACCCCACGAACGCCCGGATGGCCACTAGAAGTGGACAAACAAATGATCTGCATTAATTTATTTTTAGAAGTTTTATTTTGTCTGGATTGTGCTGAAACCTAGCATCTAAATATTAAACTAATTAATTCCCGCTTTTTGATCTGTGTTATATCAAAACGTAGTAGAATTCGTTACATTATAACCTTACCAGCAGTTTAGCTTAATATTGCGGTGGTCTAGGATAGTGTTTTTAAAGTTTGAAGTAATATAATAGAACAAAAGTTAGTTTATTATTCCTTTTAAGTGTTTTTTGTTAACAAGGACTTGATTTTGTTTTATTTTAAATTATCAAAAAATTTTGTTAGATAAGTTGTATACAATAGTTAATTTATTAATTAAAAAATATATTATAACTATATATTTACAGCTAAAAAAAAACTCGCCAACAACAATCTAATATATCTACTTTTTTGAATGGCAAAATAAAAAAAAGAGTTACTAAAAGCCCATGATTTTGTTAAACAAAAATTAAGTACCCACTAACAACATTTCAGATTGTAGTGAAAAATAATTCAGAGCAGTTGACGCCGCACGGTCAAGGTGGCGGTAGAGTTGATACAGTAAAGTAATTTAAGCGACCAGTCAGGCTGGCCATTCGAGCTGTGAGAATGTCTAATTCGTAAATATTCAGATTGAGAATAGCATATGGTCAGTACTGCTGGCCATCCAAGTGCAAAGGGTTAAAACTATAACCGTAGTGTTCAATATTAAAACGATAAAAACACGTAACAGCAATGTTCAATGTACAGTATTAAAACGGTAACAGTAGGCCCAGTGTTCAATATTAAAGAGATAACAATATAGATGAATCAATAACATTAAGAAATTATAACTAAATTCACAATGGTAACTAAAACTTCACAAAACAGAACAACACAGTTAGTAGACTCATAGCACAACACTAAAGTTTGTCAAATGAGGGCAGTTTAATGACACATGAGACAATCACTATCGTATTACACAGTCTGTCGCTTAAATTATTGGACGCAGTCGGCGACAACACAAAATAGACACTTGACGCTCATTTTATCGTTGATCTTTAATTTTTTTTGCCTTTTCTATTTCATTTTTCTTTTTCTTTGAAGACGTCGGATAACACGGAATGTCGGATGAGCGAAGGTCGGATAAACAAGACTCTACTGTATTTATAATTCTTTGTAGGTTGAAAATCAATAAAATCATTATTTTACGAGATGGACCTTAGAATCCACAAATTTGAAAAGATTTGAACTAGAATAATAATTATTCTTAATGCTTGAACCCAATGGTGCACTTCCAAAATTTTTGGATTGTATTGATTTCAGTAATTTTTACTGCTATCGTTGGTTGTTCTTTTTTTAAATTTAAGATTCATTTTGTTTGGTACCCCACGTCACGGTTGTTTAATTAACAATAAGTTACCTTATATGGTTCCGCCATGTGACTTCTTTCTTCTTTGTATCCTTTTGCGTTTCGAAGCTTTTGCTTCATCTTCAGAGTGTTTCACTCAATATGAGTTCGTCAATACAATAAAATTTACAGTTACAGACACACTTGTTCTTCTTCTTAAGGTTAAGTGATCGCTTGATGTCCATGGTATGCGGTAGTAGCAAGGACTCAGTTGTGCTTTTTTTTTATGAAACTGTCATTTTTTTAAACTAAAGTTCTTAGGTTTTTTTTTTGTGAATTTAATGCGAAAAAATAGAGTGTTATTGTCTGAAAATTTACATTCTGACTGGAAAAACAATTATGATCTTTTCCCAGATCCGACCTGGGAACCTGAAGCTTCGGAGTTCTAACTTCTTTACTATCAAAATCAAAATATTTGAAGTTTTAGTTGAGAAACAGTTTCAGTGTTTTACTATTCAATCTTAATTATTTACAGCAAACAGTATGAAAATTCAAACATATTCTATCAAGTTTGGGTCTGAAGTTCTTTTAGATTCTGTGCTATAACATTAAAATTTCTGTAGTGTCATCTGCACACAGAAAAACACTTGAGTTTATTCTGGAAGCTGACCTATTAATATAAATAAAAGTAAACCATTAATATAAATAGGGCTGTGCGAGATTGACTTTTTAAATTCGAGACGAGAACGGGATGTTGTTTAATACAAATTATCGAGATCGAGAAAAAGACGAGAGCTGAAGTTTAGGAACAAACGAGAATTCATTAAATACAATTTATCGAGATCGAGAAAAACAAGAATAGCATTTTAGGAGCAAGAATGAATCATAATTTTGATCATGAGTTCAGAGTGAGAAATATCAACTACTTTTTACATCATTGAAAGAAATATAATGTATAAGGGGATAAGTTAATTATTAATAAATTAATAATAATAATAAAGTTCTTTTGATTTGCTTTTGCTACTTAGTTTATGAAAGATATTACACATATAATGTATCTCATAGATATGAACTTTAATAGTTGATTATTTTCATAAATATACTATAGCCACCAGACCATAAGCTTAATATAAGAAGATTGTGCTTATAGTGCACCATCTCGTGGTCTACTTACTCATCTTGTAAAGGATACCGCGGTTTTGAAACTCTTATGTTTTCATCATCAGGCCATACAAAAACAGTCAAATCACTCAATCGAGGTCGTCACGTAAGTAAAAACAATTAAAAAAACACACAACACAACACACAAACGTTAGTAGCACGAACATGTTTCGTCGGCCAAAATATCGCGTGCGATTCCGGTAACGGGCAAATCTAAACACCCGAGGTATATCATACCTACAGAATCTAAGGAAAATATATTTTTAGAACCCATTACCTTGAAAGATATATTTTGGGAATTGTGGAGGTTTTAGGAGTAATTTGAAATATTTACAATTTTAAAGTTCTTTTAACCCTAGAACGGATAGGAGTCTTAAATTACGACTACAACTTCACAAATGTAAAATGACGCATTAATCAGCTGATGATTCTTTCGGCCTCTGCTAACTACATCTCGATCAAAATTATACTAATCGATTCTTTAGATTTTATCCTAAAAATCTATGGTAAAATAATTGATAATTGTTTGAGTTTAAAATTTTAAATGCAGTATGATTAAAACAAGATGATATCACAAGTATCACACAAAGAGCTTACAGAAACAACCAACCAATCTATTCACAGGAATTACCATCCTCCTGACCAAACAAATGGTCATACAGAAAATAGTTTCAAATAAAAAAGTAAATTCTACTAATAATCTCACAGAAAGTTTTCATTTGACTTAAACATGCACAACTTTCTCGCTTTGAATATTTGTTGTCATTATTTTTATTTTATGAAAACTTTGTAAAATTTTTCATAACTTTTTATGAAAAGAAACCTTACTTATTTATATTTCCCATAGTTTTCTCCAAAAGGTGATATACATTTTTTATATGAAAATTGTACACAAGTAGTTAAAATTGTAATATAAGTCAGATGCAATCCGTTACGGAGTTGTACCTGAATTAAATGTTGCTAAGCAGTAATTTGTGAATTATAGTTTTTGTGTAATTGGTTGTAGTCAGGCTTGGAGAGAAAATAGAAGGGTGACACACTCCTTAAACCAGATTCTTTTCTGGTTTGAGACATACTTCGAATCCTATATTGCTATTAGCAATGTTAAACTGTAATTTAAAATAGGATAAATAAACTTTTCCCATTTTAGATATAACACAATACATGTCACGTTTGCAAGGTTTGGCAAAACTAAAATGAGTACTGTAGTGTTTGAGTTTTCCTCTAAAACATAGTATGGATAATACAATGACTAACTAGCCTCGCATTTATTTCAGGTGGGAATCAGTGTTTCCATACATTGAACTGTGCTGAACTCTGTCTCTCAACGCCCGAAGGAGCTGTGTGTGGATGTAGGGACTCGCATTATATTGCTCCCAACAATACGTGTATACCTGAACCTAACTATACACCGCCGTCACGTTGCCCTCATTCTCACTTCCAGTGTGCTAAGAATCTCCGCTGCATTGATAATAAGTTTGTGTGCGATGGTGATGACGATTGTGGCGATGGATCTGATGAAAGTACAGAACAAGGTGGAGCTTGTGGTAAGTTAACTCTGATTGTTTTACGTTTAGATATACACAAGATGATCAGTTTTGATATTTTCTTTAAATTAACCCCCTGTGACGATACATGATACATGTATAATAGGTAGGGACTGGAAAAAATAGCATTTATTTTTTGGAAAAATAGCATTTATTTTCTGGGAAAATAGCATCTATTTTGGTAAAAATAGCATTTATTCTTCTGCATTTTGTACTCATTCATAATTAATATAAAAAGCTTAATTACAAACTAAAAGTTTTTTAAATCATCATCCCACAGAAAATTCAACAATTAGTTAGAAAACTAAGAATTTAGAGAGTTTAAAAAAACATATGTATATACATAAAAGTATTATGTAACGTTCATGCTATAAAATACAGGTCAATAAATACAAAATAATATAAATACAATAAAGAAAATTCTGACTAACTTCACTCAATATCTGAAAGACTAAATTAATAAATTATTACTGTATTGCTGGGCCCGATCAAATACCGTAATACTGGTTCGACCCATTTTACAACAAAATTCTATATCACGAATGAAAAACTAAGCACAAATTAACTCGCGTCTCGCATAGTCATAGTCCAGTTGTAGTTGTAGAACGAGTTGTAGACTTCAGGGAGTGTATGCGTTCAACAGAACAGCGGCTGCTGTTACGTCAGCCGGACGCTGCCGAGTTCAAGACTTCAGGGAGTGTATGCGCTCAACGGAACAGCAGCAGCTGTTGCGTCAGTAGGACCGGACGCTGCCAGTCATTAGAACATTAGCAAACACAGTGAATTTAATTATCTGAACAAATTGATTGTTAGAAGTTCCTCAGTCCTAATTAGTTCTGAAAATCGACGCTCTACTATAACTTCATAAAATTAACATCTAATTGTAAATAAACGGAATTCAAAATCATAGCTCACTGCTCACTAAAAATGAAACGAATGATGCTTGGCCGTCGGGACTTTTTACTGTCCGCGAGACAAGAAAAGCTTTGAATCCAATATGAAAATTAATTGTTGTCAGGATGTTTAAAGTCGATTGCGATCTATATACAATCAATTATCATGCAATCAAAAAACTATTTACATGTCAGTCCGATCCGTTAAAATAGCGTCTTAAAACTTTGTATACAGAAACGAAATATAGTAGGCCTACTAAGCATAACCTCTGTCTTAAATTGTATTCTTTTATAAAAAATTGCATTAATAAAACTATATAATAACGAAATAAGCTACTGTTAGTATTTACACCATTTTGGAAACAATCTATATTTACGATCGTCTTTTTCGCAAAAATCGTTGATTTCGCGTTTTTCGCAAAAAAATCGCACTTATCGCAAGATGCGATTTTTTTAGGTCCCTAATAATAGGTAATATGCAAGCTCAAGATTTAATTTCTAAAGCGGTTTTCATACGATTATTAGTTATGACAATATCAGTATTGACAATAGAGTCGTCAATGCTCATGCCAATCAGTCTCGAACTCGACCTCCTTACACGGTCAATATTATTGACAATATCAGTATTGACTTTACAGCTGTCAATACTCATACCAACCAGTCTTAAACTTGACCCCTTTATAAAATCAATATTATTGTCAATAGATTTTCTCAGTACCTCTTTTTCTGCCTAAGGCGCAGGGTGAATTTCTGTGGCGTTATTCGGTTATTTCTGTGTTTTGTCTTTCCAAAACATGGATAGTCGTACAAAAGCTTGCATAGTTATATTTTTTGCACTTGGAACTGCTCGTCAGGTGAAACTCAAACGATGGATAAAAGAAAAAAGCCAAATATACTTATCTAGTATTGTTGAAAGAAATCAGATTTAAAATGTTTTAAGAACCATTTTCCATTGGACAAAAGGATCATAATTTAATCTCTTCGATGCGGCGATCTTAATTCTTTTCGGAAATTTGTCCTTAGATTGTTTATTATTTTGTTTTAGATCCTCCCTGGCTTTATTTTCATTAAAAAGGGTATTAGGAAGTCAAGAGCCTAATTTCTTACCGCTTTCTTTGAATATGATGGGTTGGTTGGATTTCATAGTGCTGGGGAATGCTCATACTTCTTATATGCTTGAAATGAGGTCAGCCATTGTCACCTTTACAAGAGCGCGATTGAAACTGAACCGAGTTTTGATGGAAATATTGACAGTGGCCAATACAAGCACTCAACTTCCAGTATCGATGCGGGCAAATCAGGAAATCCGGATTTCCATCAATACTCCATAAATTTTGATTGTCAATTAAATTTTTCACCTTCCATGTTCAATACTATTGACATTATGAAAGCATTGTCAATACTATTGATTGTGTAACGCCCGCTTGGATGTTGTAGCTGGCTACCAAATCAGGTGGCAACACCTAACAGCTCAAGCCATGCAGTTCACTTGACCGGTCTCTCACTTTTTACTGTAACTTTAACTTCTCGTATCAAATCATTTATGACAAGCTTAGTTGGGTTAGTAGTTTTCTCAATGCTATCAACTGTTTGAAGTCTATGGGAACTAGTGTGAGTTGGTGTTCCAGAAGAGATTCCTTTTAAGGCTCAGTTCAAATAAGCAGAAAGTAATGCACTTTTTACTACTAAAAAACATTTATTAACTACGAGACATCTAACATTCTACACAACCAATCAGGCTGATTAAAGAAAATGCAGTGTTTTAGTATTATATATATTTTGTGTAACAATTAAAACTACAACTTACTTTTATGACAGTTTTTAACCTACACTGTAATTAAATGGCATACGTACACTTTGAAATAACCTCAAATTTATCTTTCCAGAGAAGTTACAGTGCCGAGAGGGACAGTTTAAATGTGACACAAATCGTTGCATCAGTTCCTATTGGGTGTGCGATGGCGAACGTGACTGTTCTGACGGGAGCGATGAGAACGCCGATCATTGTGTCCACACAACATGTTCTCCGAGTCAGTTTACGTGTGCTCGCTCGCGTAGGTGTATTCCTATGACTTGGGTGTGTGATTTGGACCATGACTGTGGAGAAGGGGATACTTCGGATGAGTCTAATAATTGCAGTAAGTTTATAAGAAATGTTATTATAATATTGCTGACATATATATATATAATCTGGAGCATCACTCTAAAATAGTAAAGTATATTTGATGAAGGCTTATTTTTAACACCCTTTAATTGGGTTTTGTTTGAAAACTTTTGTTTTGAAAAAGTCTTATTTAGGTATTTCTAGTTTTAACAAAGTAAAAATATCACGTTCCTTTCAATTGCATTATAATTGAGCTGAACTGTATCTAATTTATCAGGACTACACAGATTGCGTTTCAGTTCTAGTACCGTAATAATGATTTTGGTGTGCCTAAATTTTCTCTTACCGTGTCAGTTTCTTACTAATGCAATTTCCGTACTTCTTACAGATTTCTTAAATTTGTTGTTTTATCACATCTATAATTTTTTTTTATCAGAAGTTTTTTTTTAAAAAAAATCGCAAATCTATTGTATTTATTAAATTTTATGAATCTACAAGAATGACAAGCAGAAGCTTAGATATTGAACTAGGGAAGTAAAATTAGTTAATCTCTTAAATATCCAGATTTAATAATGCTGGGAACAGTGTTAACTTTAAAGGGTATTTCTGTATTCTTCGTTGTGATTTGTTATGGTGAGTTGTAAATTATAATTTCAAATGAACTATTATACCGTGTTTTTTTAGAAATAATGTAGACAACAACATGTAAGTTAGATACCAATTAATTATTGTATACAATTTTTAATGTGTTTTTTTTTTTTTATTGATTTGATTTAATCCGATTTCAGAGTATCCCGAATGTCTTCCAACAGAATTTCTGTGTGCAAATCATATGTGCATTCCTCAGGAGTATGTCTGCGACAGCGACAACGATTGCAAAGACGAGAGCGACGAACGAGATTGTTCAGAGATATGTGATACTATGGAGGTAAGGACTTTTTTGAATTCTATTGTACTTCAGAAATCTGGATAGTTTTGAAAATCTTGATGTTATTTATTTAGTACTGTTGGTATGGAATAATCAAAATTTATTTGAAATGGTGTATTTAGTATTTTTTAAGCGTAGCTCCATGTAACAGTGATACAATAGGAAATGAAAAATGTTCTATATACAGTAAGACCTCGATAATTCGGCACGCTTGGAGGTCCGATGATGCCGAATTATCGATATGCCGGATTATCGAGGACTTCCTTTAAAATTGTTTAAATAGGGAATACATTATAAATAAACTCATATGTACATATATATTATTATTATTGGGTTGTTAAAGAGTTGGTAAAACACACAAACAAAAACATTACAATACATAAAATAAAAACTGAACTAAAAACTATGTTTCTTAAAAAACGTAAATTACACGTTGAAACTAAATAACAATAACTGCGTAGAGAGATTGCCGCTAACTGACGGGCCTCAGGTAGAGACGGCTCCATTCCCCTTTGTTGTTGGCTTCCGTTAGTCAGTAAGTGGTGGGGGTTTGCCATTTTTACTCCACTGTCATAAATTCTTCGAATCCCTTTCACTTCCAAACCGTGCAAAGCGGTTTTAAATCGAACAACTATTTACAAGAAATTCAATGTATCTTTTTTCAAAGACTTCAATTTGTTCAAATAATCTCCATTAAGTGGAATACGTTCAACAAAATACTGTCAGCAACGAAAGTGTTAAACGGTCCCTTTAACCGGGAAAGTTTTTAAAGGACGACGAGAACACATTGTTTTGAATCGGTTCGATTTTTAGGAGAAATGTTGATTGAAATGTTTGTTTTGGACAAGTTTATTGAGCAGTAGATTTTTACACACTGCATACTGTTTTTGAAGGATGCGGAGCCAACAGACAGTGTAGGCCGGGTCTAAATCACTCAATAATTACAAAAAATGCAATTTTTAATGAGTGCCAATTATCAAGATGATGGATGCCAAACTATCGGGTCTGCCGGACTATCGAGTGCCGGATTATCGAGGTCTTACTGTAGTTCAAAGCTTGCAATGTAATAAATAAATAAAAGTAATGAATTATTAAAATTAAGTTAGAAATCAAAATAATTAAAGTGTCATCGCTTTTCATATGAAGACCACAAAATTAATGCAATCATGGTTATGGGTACAAAATGAAAATCAAATAAGCTTGACAGTTGTCTATTGAGTTGTAATATAACATAATGTAATTAACTATGGACATAATCATATATAATACATTTTGAAGTTTAAAATAAAAAAAATAAAAATAAATATGAAAAAAATACTAGAATAGCAGACAACCTTTACATAAATAAATTTTGAAATAAATAAACTTTAAAAAATATAAGTTAAAATTTACTCCCTGTCCTATGTTTAATAGTACAACATTGGCAAAAACTTTTCAGCCATATTCTGGAGCAATATTTAATGGAAAATTGTTTATTAATCAATCATTGCCCTAAACTGTATAATTAATAGTTCTAATCACTATTATATAAATAAACGGTATCAGTTAACTGACACAAACTTTCTCCCAACTTACTGTAGTCAAAATAATATTGTTTTTAATCATTTTATTTACTACTTTTTAGAACAAAACAAAAAAATAATATTCTACCTACGTCAATCGTATAAAAAAGTTATTGTCCCAGGTGGGATTCGATCGCGCGACCTTTGAATTACTGGCTGTCCTCGCTACCGTTGTGCTACCCCGTGCGGCCGTCGCCGTGATGCTAGATTGACAACATAAACTTGTTTATTTTTCAACATTTCCCCATAATTATGAAACGCCGAAGTTTTGATAAAAGCGGGTGGTGTCATTTTGTTTGGCATCTTAAGCACTATAAATACTGAAAATTTGATCAAAATCGTTATAGCCGTTTTTGAGAAATTTGCATTTTTGTCGTTTTTTATTGGTTTTTAGGGGTAAATTACCCTTAAAAATTAAAAATTCCAAAAAATGGAAAAAACGCCTGGAGATATTAGGGTTTAGTACCTACATACCAAATTTCATGAAAATCGGACCAATAGTGTCCCCTCTGGTCGTGTATACATACTGACACACTGACAGACAGACACCACGTTAAAAACACTTTTTTGGGTTCAGGGAGCACCAAAACAAAAAATTCCACTAAAAATATTTTTGGGTTCAGGGAGCACCAACACAGATAATTGCACTAAACAATGTTTTGGGGTTCTGGGAGCACCAAAACAGATAATTCAACTGAAAATTCAAATTCAAACATTTTTACGAAAACAATACTTTCTCCATATACTACGTATAGGGTGGAGAAAGTAAAATGAATGTTCGCTTCTTTGTCCTCTATAGACTCAAAAACTATTTGACCGATTTCTCTAAATAATTCACGTTTGATTAATATTTGTCAGGAGTGTTTAGACGTTTCAATTACTACAGTCTAAGGAGTTGCAATGGGGTTGCTACCCCTATACAATAAATATAAATTAAACTACCTTCCTACAAGCTATAAAGATTACATTATCTAATATTGTTTTTAGAGGATATACAAAACTATTTGCAATTTTAATAATTAATTAAGTCAAAGGGATAAATGTAATAACTACCCTTAAAATTAAATATTAATCCACTTAACTTTTATTTATTCTTAAAACCTACTCTACTAATTTAACTAACATTTCACAATTTACACATATTAGTACCAGAATTGTTTCGAGAATATTTGCATTACAAATAGATTTAAATTTTGTAGCTACCCCTATACAATAAAAGTAAATTGCACTAAATTCCTACAAATTATAAAGCTAAATTTATTTAATATTATTCTTAAGTGATAAAAAAAAAATTTACAATTGGATTATTTAAGTTAAAGGTATGAAATGGGATAACTAACTATCCTTAAAATTCAATCAAACAATAGTGAAGCATTGCTGAGTCCACTAGTACTTTTATCTATTAAATAAAGAAACTCTTTTTAAATAAATTTTATTCAAAGAAATATCAACAAAATTTTTTTATCAATGAAGAATCTGTTTATATTTAAATATTAACAGAGTGTCTTGAGTTGAGGTAATCTCAATATGTCTTGATTTGGTTGACAAGAATATAATTCATATTGTAATTGCCTAACCCTGACGGAACCACAATTTCATATTTAGTTACAAAAATTAACATTTATTTTTGTTTCTTTCTCAAAATAACTCGGTAATAAATAATAATACAAAATATTAAAATCGATTTTCCCGATTGTGGTAAAAAAATAAAATGGAATTCTAACTGTTTTTTTGTGTTTAGTTTTACTGTGCAGCAGATTCCGAGTGTATACCAATGGCAAAAAAGTGTGACGGCCACAACGATTGCACTGACGGAGCTGACGAATCTAGATGTCCTTCAGCAACAGGTACGGAGCATACACCGACCAGGAAAAATAAAGATAAACACAAGCATCAACAATCACTTTGTGAGTCTCATGAGTTTCAATGTAAAGACGTCACTCAGTCATGTATTAGGAAAAATTTCCTTTGCGATGGAAAGAGTGATTGTCTTGATGGATCTGATGAGCTTGGATGTCATATTGGTGAGTGGGTATATCACATCATTCGTAATATTGGCAATGTCTATTACAAAATTGTAAAATTGTTTAATGATTTTAAAAATAAGTTATAACAATTTTTAGTCACAATTCAAAATATTAATTATTAAATGTAAGACTCACCGTGTTCAATATTCCATTTTTTTTGTCGTTGAACGTTGGTCGTTTCATCTATTCAGCCATTTTCAACTTTATTTTCAGGTTCCCCTTCCTCATATTACGCAAACACTTACACACATATTTACACATAAATAAAAACACTTACATGCCTGTATTATTTTTTTTTAAAAAGACACATTGGATGATTGCCGAAATGGCCATCGTTCAGCGATGAAAAAAACGGTATATTGAGGATGCTAAGTCATATTCAATAATTCCAAATAAAATTTCAGACATTGGTCTGATATATCACATTAGAATCTTAAACACTAAAAAGACTGAGGTCTGATGTATTGTAATTTTTTTGCTCAAAATTTAGTGTATTTATTTTGTGGTTAACAGTCTTTTTCATTTCTTGGCAAAGCATTAGTATATTATGTTTCAAACTAGGTCTAGTTTTATTAGCAGTCGTGTATTTGGAACATAAAAACTGGTTTTTTCAAAATAAGAAATTTGAAATTGATAATTTTTTGTATACAGTTCTATTTAGAACTAAATTAAGAAACTTTTTTACTCTTACAAAAAAATTACAAAAAATGTTTACTACTTGTTATGTAGGCCTAAAGTTGAACTTTTTCCTTTCGTTACTGATCATTTTTTGTTTCTTGAGCTAATAACTTTTACAATTTTACATCAATAAATTTTTTAATTGTATATATGAATTCTTTGAACCTTTTGGTATAGAACACCAAAGGTATTCTACAAAAAAGGTATAGAACACTTTTGGATTGGGATAGAATTACTATTTTTGGCGAATTTTTTAAAATATGCTTGCAAAACACTAAAAACCGGCTGGCCAATTTGAGCTATAACCAGAACGCTGGGAGGGTTAAAACAATGTATCAATAAATATTTGATTAATTTTTATGTATTTACAGGGCTGAAGAATTGCACGGACAATGCTTGCGAAAAGAAACCTGGACGACCTCCGAGTATGTTGTCTAATTGTACCCATCCATCAAGAATGTGCGACAATAATACTAAGTGTATTGGTATAGAGAGAGTTTGTGATACAAAGATAGATTGTGAAGACGGCACTGACGAAGGCCTACGTTGTGGTGAGTACAAGTTTTATACTACAAGAAACTATTTTTACAATTGAACCAGCATACGTAATAATAATAAATAAATTTACACAGGATCTGTTTTGTTTTATGGCCTTATGTTATTTCATACTGTTTGTATTTATTTAAGCCTTGAAATTCTTAAATTTTGCCTTTCAGTTAGACTGAACACTCAATTAGCTTAACATTCAGTGTGATCCACCTTATTATATTTTATAATTGACTTACATTTACTGTTTGTATTGTACAGATGAGTCTGTATGCAACCATTCCTTGGATTGCTCTCACACGTGTCACAACACACCTGAAGGGTTTGTGTGTTCCTGCCCGGAACACTTACATCTGCAAACCGATGGAGTTACATGTTTAGAGTCCCATCCTTGTGATGCTTGGGGTACGTGCGCACAAACCTGTGCCCCGTCTGGTCGACACAGATACAAATGTGGTTGTAATAAAGGATATCACATACAATCAGATGGGTTCTCTTGTAAAAGTAACGGTAAGGATCACATTGTTCGATATTAGTAGTATGAAATTTTAAATTAGTATAGTTTAAAATTTCTTAACCCCGCCCAGTGGCAGACTGCCCAAAGTAACGTTCTCTCAGGCGGAAGATGCAGCTATTTCGACAATTAGCGAGAATTTGCATACATTTGCATTTTCGATTAATTAATTCACTTAGAATTATCCAATCGTAATAAAACCAGCACCGTTGGAAAGAAAATGAATTAAACTGTAATTTTTGTATTTAAAACTTTTTTGTAAAACGTATATTTACATACGTAATCATAGTTTTAATATTGTAGAAAGTCAAACAGCTGTTTTCCGTGCGACATCACGATGTTAAGAACGTAAAAACTTCATCATTTTCAACGGTCTGCAACTCCTCACAGTTATCAATTGTCACAAAGATCATCACAGCATTAGATTCATTAGACTTTTATCTTTCAAGTGGTATTTTTAAATCATCTGTGACTAGATTAGTTTATGAGATCTAGAATTTAGAATAAAGGCTTTTATTGGTCTAAGATTGGGCCAATAAGGAAGCATTTTGTAAATCGATTTTTACTATCAGAAATCGATTTATTCATAAGATGTTTAATATACTGTTTTAAAGAGGAAATTCAAACGTTTATTCTATGTTCAGTTCAAATAATTTAGGTGAAATTTAGTTGGCACAGACATAATGTAAATGAAGCGGTCTATAGCCTAAAAACCATTTTACACTCTGATCTCAAAGCGTTCACTGTAAATTTTATTCGTCTTGATATTTTAGTGAATTGAAAGTGTTTATAGTTTATAAGATAGTGTTATATTGTGTTTTAGTTGTAAATAAATAAGTGTAGATTGTGTTTGAGTGAAATTAGGCTTATAACAGTGTTCTAATAAAACGGTAAGTGGAGAAATAACATTAGGTTTTTTGCCTAGAAATAAGGTTTTAGGTCAAATTGCCGCTTTGATATTTTGATTTTTCATTACAAAATGTAAAGTTATTTGAAACTGGGTAGAATGCTATTCGATTCTACATTTCATTCTCGAATTATGGTATAAAAAACCTTGTTTGTAGTAAAAAATGTTTAGGCCTAGACACTTTGAACTTAGTCTGATTTGCAGGTTATGTAGTAAAAACATTCAAAGTGTTATTTTGAACTAAACAATTGTGAAATTGAAATAATATTTTTACATATTTCTATTTAGAACTAAATTATAAAACTTTTGTGTATTTTGAAAAAAAATACAAAAATGTTTTACCATTTTTTATGTAGGCATAAAATTGTTTTTTTTCCTTCCGTTACTAAACATTTTTTGCTTTCTAAGCTAATAACTTTTACAATTTCAAAATAAACTAATTTTTAGTGGCATATTTGAATTCTTTGAAGTTTCTTCTACAAAAAAGCAATGGAACACTTTTGGATTGGAGTTCATTTACTATTTTTGGCGAATTTTTAAAAATATGCTTGCAAAACGCTAAAAACAGGCTTTTCAATTTTAGCTTTAACCATGCCACTTGGAGGGTTAAGATCTATAGGTGAATATAAAATCTGAATGGTTTTAACTTATTTTAATTTTCAATTCATATTGGGAATTAATTATGACAATCTCAGGATTTACATGGTAAGTCTCGTATCTGTTCAAGGCTCTTCGAATGTTGTAACCGGTTGCTAGGGGATCAAGGGAGCTTTGGTACTGGTGTGAGTTGACGGTTGTTAACCTTTAGTTTTCTCGTACAAATCATTTTAGGATAATTATATAAATGAAAAATTTGTGACTACTTGTTAAATTATTGGATCATGCAGCTGAACCACTGACATGAGTTGAGCCAATTTACAAAATTAAGTTTATATATTTTAGGGTTTGAAACAACTATTTAAAAAATTGATCTATTTCCGAAGGTGCTGAATAGCTGCCTACATATAAGAAATATATTAGTAGTCCTTTGATGTCGGAGACTGTCGGGAAGGGTAGGAAGCTGGTTTTCATGTTTAGGCCTGAGCGTAAGACACAGTTTCCTTCAAAACATCCGGTCCGTTGAGTCACTGACCTTAGGAACGATGCACTGGGAAGGATGAAGTCGTGCCATAAAGGTTCCGTTGTGTAAACTACTTACCGCCGAGGTTGAACTCTTGTTACAAATATTCGGCTTCGATAAAGACGTTAGAGCTGCGATCTGTATTCAGACAAAAATCCGTGTTATTGAGGTTTTTAAAATAATAATAGTCGTGATATAGAGGTATCTTTTACATTAAGTGTTATCGCAATCTGGGGATTAGAAAAATTGACTTGTTATCGAGGAAGTCGTGTTATTGATGTTCGTGTTATTGAGGGCCATGTTAGCAAGTTTCTACTGTAACTCAAAATTTTTATAAAGAAAATTAAGAGTAAATTTTTACAGACAGATTAATATTTTAACAGTTTAAATGATAAATATATATAATAAATGTCAAAACTGTCAAACTGAGGATAACAGTAAAATAGCACCCATAGTGTGCATTGCTGAAAGCATAGGCTATGTCATTGAAATGCTTAAATGATTACGGTTTTACTATTACCTTTGCTTGATTCAAAGGTACAATCAAAAATTACCAGATAATTGCTTGCTCCAAAAATGCCTAAGGTAAACAAATAATATTTGGTGCAGTGTTATATTTACAGATTCAGCGACCCCTTACGTAATCTTCAGCAACAGACACGAGTTAAGAGGAGTCGACCTTCATTCCTTCAATGTGAAAGCATTCATATCGAGTCTCAAGAATACAATCGCATTGGACTTTTATCATACCAATGAATCGGATACAATATTTTGGACGGATGTGATCGACGATAAGATATACAAAGGCTCGCTTATCGGTGGTTGTAAGTAATTTTTATGCCTGAATTTTTAAAATAAAATATTTATTTTATGGTTTTTACAATTTTTGAAGTTTTTTTTAACAAGACAAATATGTAAATCACTTATTTGATTTATGTTTTAACTCTCCAAGTGCTAACGTCGCATATGCGATGTATAAAAGTCGCGTTACGGTGCTAACATCGCATATGCGACGTTTGCGCAACACATTTTGTAAATGTGTACGACGCCGCTATTTTTAATACAATCGGATACTTCTATGTATGCTTGTATTTGGAAAGAGTCACTTTATTATAATTCAGAGTTTCATAGCGATATCGACTCAAACCTTCGGCAAAATTGTCAAATCAACTATCTAATCGTATAGTACGCGTAGATAGACACTCGGAACTCGGTTTTTGTTTGTTTATCCACTAGTTGTTATTAATTTTTAGTTTCAGTTTAGATCAGTTTATTTTTGTAAATGTTTATTAATTTTTTGAGGTAATTATGAGTGAACTTAGCAATTCAAGTGCTATTAGAGGTGCGTTTGAAAATAGTGACTTTTAGAGACTTTGAACTGTAAATATTTTTTTCTTCTTTTTTTTCTTGTATATAATGTGTGTTTTATTATTCCTTTATAACAAATTAAAACCATAAATATTGTTCCTAGACAGTACTTTTATATCTTTAGAGGTAAGTTTTTCTTCTTTGTGCAGAAAAGTAATTTTTTTAATAAAAATCGGAGTTTTTTTTATAGAAAAAAAGTTTTTTTTACAGCAAAGTAGTAGAGTTGTGTATATTTCTATTCACCATAAAATTGTGCAACTTTTGGCTATATTGGATTTTCTACATTACTTTTTTTACATATTTTAAGTGAGTGGTTTTAGAACACAAATTTTTTTTTAAATTTCTACTTTGGTCAATAAAAAAAAAAGGATAAAAATTATAAGGTAAGCCTGTTAAAGGTATTTACTGTAAATAGCATGTAATTGTGATTAAAATGATGTATAATAAGTCTTACTTTACTGAGTATTTTATAATGATTTTAGTTAATAAGCATGCACGGAACAAAAAAAAAAAAAAAACCCTTAGCACTAAAGAGCAATATAGTCAGCACTTGGAGGGTTAAACTAGGTTTGTTTAACTAATTCGAAAGTAGTTATTTATATGGTCAGTTATCGTCAAAAAAATATAAAATAATCAGGAAATTTGAAAAAAGTGAGGAAAAATTGTTTCGTATCATTGAGCCTCCGATGGTGTAAAAACTAAAAAGTAATTCTTTGCTTCAACACAAACTGTTGAAGCAGTTTTTTTCCATTAGATTATCTCCAGCAGTACATTAAAAGTGTAAAAATACTAAAAAATGCCTGCTTATAAAAATCACTAAAAAAATGCAGTTAAAAAGTACTAACAAATCTTATCTACTATCCTTTTTAAAAGAAAATTTTAAGCCTATATTTAACAAATAAGGGGATTGTAAAATTTTAAAATAAAATGTTATTTATAATAATCTTTATTTTATTTCCAAGTAAGACTAGTTTGTTCTGGTAAAATCTAAAACTGAAATTTCAGGATTGAGTGAGGCTGCTGATTGTAGGAATTGTGATGTAAATTCAGTTAAGTGGACTCGGGGAATTCAAACACTGAAAATTTAACACGTTTCCTCTCAATATTTAGTACTATATTCTGAGGAAATTTTTCGTACTATCAACACTAAAAACTAAATATAAAAAATTAACTTACACATAGCACTAGGCAAACAAAGCTTTTTTTAAATTAAATCTATTTGTACTGGTGTAATAGACTAAAATACACCCGATTTCTTTGCCGTTCATGGATGGTGACGTAAAGAAGTATGGCTGTATAATTTATATTACTAAAATGTAATGGGAATGTAGCAAAATAATTTCAAAATTTGCCGTGAGTTGGTTAGGGAAATGAGATACTAATATTCTGAAGGGGACCCTGTTAAATAGTTTGCAATACGGCTATCAGTCCTAACAGCCCACACAACTCAGAAAATAAGACTTAACATGTCAATAAAATATCATTTCCGTCTGACAAGTAGTCTGTTTTATTTATTAATTCTTCACACGTGCAAAACACTGATTTTCAATGGTTTTTCTACTCGGGTCATTAGCAAAGTTCTATTCAGAACGCATTCTAAAGTTAGCATATTTTGGTCTTTTCTCTTCTTAACTAAATTATGTAATTACTCTGAGGGGTAATTCGACAAAGCAAATGACCCAAAGGGTCTTCAGTTTACAAAAGCAAGCAGTAAGAATTATGGCTCGTTTGGGCAATCATGATTCCTGGAGCTATGCATTTAAAAAGCTATGTGTTTTGACATTTAGCGCCTTTAAACACAATTACACAAATACATGCTTTGATGATTCCATAGTTCATGAAACTTCCAATAGAGTGCAGAGTGATGTTCTGTGAATATGTTTAGTGAAATTAAAAAATATAAGCAATGTTATGCCCCTTTCTTAGATTTAACAAGGTAAACTTCACCACGAAACTAAAAATTGTTACATACTTTTGAACACCTGGGGTTTGTAATTTTGTTTATACTAACCAATGTTTCGGGATTTAATGAAATATTTTTATATTATTACAGCTCTGGGAAATATAGAAGTAGTTGTGCGTACAGGGTTAGCAACAGCCGAAGGTCTTGCTGTCGACTGGATTGGCCAAAACCTTTATTGGGTGGAAAGTAACTTAGACCAGATTGAAGTGGCCAAGCTTAATGGAAGTTTTAGAAGGACTCTAATCGCTGGTGATATGGAGTCACCTCGTGCGATAGCGTTGGATCCTAGATTTGGGTAAGTCTTTAAAATGTGATTTTGTTTTTTGTTCTGATCTTTCAATTGTTTGATTCGTTTGGAGTATTTATTTAAGGTATCCTTATTTGGATTTGCTACGTTCTTCTTTAATTAGGTTCATAAAGGTTTTTTAAAATGTATTGATTGTTGCATGTATGAAATTTAATGGTTAACTATTGATTAATAAAACCTATAAACTATGTGGAGAATACATACATTTTTGTGTATATATTTATTTTTAGAGCAATATGTTATTAAGTTTGTGCATGTGTATACATTAATTTGTTAGTTGAGCAATTTATTTGCACAACTTTTTTTATCAAGACCCTTGGCTGCAAATAGTAATGGGTTCCTGAATTCTGTGAAATAACCGTACACAATATTTAGTAAGTTCTACAATTAATATTTGTATTAATGCTAAATATTAAATCTTGTGTATATGCTTTTTCTCTTAAAGTGCAGTACTACCAAGTATTTTTAGTCAATAGTATAATCTAACAGTGGAATGTTGAAATTACAGATTATATGGGTTTCCGCAGTAATTTTTACTGTTAGTCAGTTGGTATCTAACAGAAGAATGTCGAAATTTAAAGATTGTATAGATTTCCGCAGTAAGTTTTATTGTTATTGTCGTTAGACAAAGATAGCAAAGTAAGAACGACTCAACATATTGTTTGCTTTCACAGACTTTTAAAGTTTAAATTGTGCTTACGTGACTGTAATTCATAAAATTAGCTCATGATATATTTGGACATTGATTACTTTCTAGGATTTACGCCATTGTGTTTAATCTTCATTTTTACTTTGGCAGTTCTTAAATTTACCACAAATTGTATTCATACATAGTTTTCTTTTGCTGTAGTTTGTTTAAAATACAATTATGAAATAATATTTGACACCAATTTATTCATTGGAGCTCATTTTGAAGTGATTGGGTGGAACCTTGACGGAAGCCAAACTCACATTTCTCAGTTTTAATAAAATTTTTAAAACCGGTTTGCTTAAAAAAAAAAAACTATTAATTTATTTTTGTTAGGTTACTATTCTGGACAGACTGGGATGCAAGCACGCCTCGTATCGAACGTTGCAGTATGAGTGGAGAACACCGTAAAGTAGTCATACATGTTGATGAAGTAACAGACGGAGCTTGGCCTAATGGTCTCACTTTGGATTACCAGTTGCAGAGAATTTACTGGATTGATGCAAGGTAAACTATATGCAAGGTAAACTATATGCAAGGTAAACTATATGCAAGGTAAACTATATTTTGTTCAAAATCAGGCGATGATAACCACCCAGGTTTTTCGCCTTTAAACCCCCCCAGAAAAAAAAAATATATTTTGTTCAAAATAATCCCCATGCTTTTGTATGCACTTTTCCCATCATGTAACTGTTTGCAAAACTTTGAATACTAAATCCATGCATTAAATCGTAAGTTGTTTACAGATCCCTACAAAATTTTTAGTAGCCTCATGTATTTCATCAAATGTTTTGCCTTTTAACTCTTTCCTCAAATTGATTAAACAATTTTCCGTATGAGCCATTCAACATTTCAGCACTTGTACAATGAGCTTACAGAAGCTGAATTCACTCAAACTTTTGTATGAGATGTTGATGCTCAAACTGTTGGTGGACTATCTTCCTTTTCTTGAATGAAAGATTTGTGTTACTGAAATTTACATGCACGTAACATATTCCTCACCCAAGCTTCTTGCAATACATGTTTTTTTTTCGATTTAATTCAATTTTTATATCTTTTGTAACAAATTTACATATTTGTATAGGACTAGTCAATTTAAGGTTTCTTTAACTGGTTTGTTCAACTGTCAACAAAGTTTTATTGCTTCCTAATGAAATTTGTTTTCATAATTATTTAGTGGCGGAATCAAACATAATTTTATTCTGATCACTACAACTTAATAACTAATAGTTGCATAAGTCTCATTACTTTTTGATTAGCCTTTGCAATGTTAATTTAAAAACTTAACATTGGTGTTTGTATAATTATTTAGCAAAACGTATTGAAATTTGTTTTAAAAATAACTGTTATTACTGTCAGATCGGACTCTATCCACACTGCTACGTATGATGGGTTGGATCACAGAGAGGTAATGCGAGGCCACGTGTCGTTGTCACATCCGTTTGCTATCGCAGTTTATGAGAACCATGTATACTGGACAGACTGGAGGACAAACTCGGTGATGAGGGCCAATAAATGGAATGGCTCTGACATTACTGTTATGCAACGGACTCTCTCACAGCCGTTTGATATTCAGATACTTCACCCTAGCCGACAACCACGAGGTAATCTACAAGCATTCAACTAGTATTTCAGATAAAAATTATATAATTCTTTTTATTCCACTTTGGCTAGACTTTGTCAAAATCTTCCAACCAAATAATGTATTTTGTAATAGGACAAGAGGTTCGAAGTTGAAGTTTCAAAAAGATTTACTGAAACAGTTGTACTTAATAGTAAAATTGTACATGACTAATAGTCTATGGTTTTCATGCTGATTTTATTTAGTATTTTCTTTTTTGGTTGATGTATGTGTCTTGTTTTTACTTTTTATTATTTTTCTTATGTTTCTGTAGTCGTATTAGTTGGAAACTGCTATTTGTTTTATTCTTTGTACTTGCTGGTTTAAATCTGATTTGTTCATGTTAGAACAAGTTGTATTAAGTTGGTAATGGATTCCATTTTGAGGAAATAAATTGTTATTCATTTTAAGACTGTATTACAGATGTCTAATGATAAGTGGTTTTATAAAGGATGTGAAATTGAATGTGTCAATAATTATAAGTATTTAGGAGTAACGTTGACTCCAACACTCTCTTTACAGACGCATCTCTCCCAAAAATTGACAGCTGCTAAAGCGACAATTTGCGGAACGTGGAGTAGATTAATGGTGAACAAACGTATTCCTTTAAAAGCGAAATGGTCGTGCTTTAACGCGGTACAAAGATCAATCATTTGTTACGCAGCTGAAGTATGGGGCTATAGACAATATGAGCGTGTGGAGCAGCTTTTAAAATTCTTTGTCAAACGTCTTTTTCAATTACCCGAATATACACCCAATTATGTTTTGTATTTGGAGTTCAATATGGATAGGTTGTTTTGTTTCACTTTGAACCTGCATATAAAGTATATTTTAAAAGTATTAAAGTTGTCTTGCGATAGGCTGCCTACTTTTTTTGCTAGGGAAATAATTAACGCCAATTTGTTTTGGTATAAAGAATGGAACATATTGGCGAATACATATTCTGTATCTTTTACCGAAGGACTCAATGGAGCGAAAGAATGGAAAGGTCAAATGTTTGCATTAGTGGAAGCGATTCTAAGTTTTGTACCATTTATAAATCTTTGAATTTGAATAACAACTCGTTTCTAGTTAAGGATGTTTGGCTAGTACGAAATGTAATTAAATGTAGAGCAGAGCTGCCGTATTTGAACTGCAGGCCTTGGGTGGAGGGGTTAAATGACAACAGTTCGCTCTGTAATTTGAAGGCTAAAGAAGATAGTTTCCATTTTTTAGTGATTTGTCCAATCTTGGAAACAATTAGGAAATAATATTTTTGGAAATTGAAGTTGAGTTGGGAGGAATTACTTGTACAGCTTAGCGGGGAAAATTGGTAATTTCTTGCTCAGTACGTACAACAGGCTTGGCAATACGGATGGGAATTAGTCCTCGAATTTAATTATTATAGTTGTAAATTTGTGTTTGTTTTCATGTCTTTGCTCCCCCTCAATCATTTTTTAATATTTGTGTTGTTGTTTGCAATCTCTGCAAAATGTTCATATTGTTGGTAATCTTTGCCTAGTTTTCATACGTAATTCATTTTTACTTGTTGTCTTAGTATATAGTATTTTCTGATGTGCCTGTGTGTGAGGGTGTGCATGTGCATTTATGTAATCATGTATGGGTGTCAGGCTTAGGATAATTATTTCTTGTTGTTTTGTAATGTTTTGTTAGCGTTATGCATGTACCACATACAGCTAGAGGTGTTAAAGTAAGTAAAAAGGTTTATTAGTCTTCCAACCGACAGACGGTAAAAACCTTTGTCTAAATAAGCAAAAAGAAATGATTGTAACCTTCATTGTATAATAAAGCTTTATTATTATTATTATTACAGATGTCTACAATCCCTGTGAGATAAACAATGGTAACTGTTCACACTTGTGTTTGTTGAATATTAATACTACAAGGAAGTGCGACTGTCCCCATGTAATGAGACTTTCGGACGATGGACTCACATGTGTTGGTAAGTGGCGTTCTTTTTAATAACCTCTGGTTTCTTTCTACTATATTACTTGTCAACAGGTAATAATTTCTTTTTTTTCTATTTCTCAAAAGATAACAAAATTCAACAACTGGTATTCTACATCGACCAGTAATTATCTATTACTATTGTTCTAATTTGAATTCACTTGATCATGTTATTATATGTTGTTCTTCCATTATGCTATTTTTTCTTTTATACCTTTCCAAATATAAATCACATAGGTTTCAAGTATACTCACTATATTAAAGATTATACAATATCAACAACCAAAATTTTAATTTTGATTCAATAAAAGTTGTTAGCCTAATATTCTTATATGTTAGCTTAGGTAATTTTAATAATAAAAGGTTGCATTTAAATTTTGAAAAGATAATCAGTCATCTCACTGCTTTTTATTTGGTTTCCAAAAATCTTTTTTTGTTTTTGGCGTGCTTGCGCCAATTGTGCTTGTGTTGCAGTGAACGAACGAGTGTTGTTGTTCTCGAGAGCAAATGAGATCCGCGGTGTGGACTTGGCGCAACCCTACTATCACACTATACCTACAATAAGTTTACCTCAAGTATTATCTCCAACTCAGTTGGACTTCAGAGCATCGACTAAGTCTATTTACTGGACCGACGGACAGGTCAACGAAGTCAAGAAAGCAGGACTTACTGGAGGGACTACTCAGAGCATTATCGATACGGGTAAGATTTGCTAATTGTAGTTTATGGTTATTTTACATTTAATAAGACCAAAAATTTGTGTTTATAAATATAAGGTAAACTATATTGAACTGGAACATTTTAGAAATGAGTACTTTTTAACTAAGGGAAACCCCCTTTAATGTTTTGCATGCCGACCCTCTTCTTACCTGTACCCACATATTTTGTCATTTCTTTTTAATTAAGATGTACGATTAATAATAATTTTAAAGCTAACACGGTTAATAATAATAATATTAGGGATGGGTCGGTTCCCGATACCGGTTCTCGGTTCCGCCGGTTCTTCGCGGAATCGGAACCGAGAACCGATGAGCTAAAAAGTCGGTTCTGGAACCGGACCCGATTGATGTCGAATATTGACGTGAATTCGGCAATTGAAACAACCCCTTTATAGTGGTACAAAACAAAAGAGAAAAAAAGAATATTCACACATTTTCGGTTATTATAAAACTAAACTCTTCGCGTTAGTTTATCTGAACTATACGTTGCAATTTAGCTCGATCGTGTGGCAATGGTGGACGTGAATGCCGGTTTGATGCACTCATTTCATCAGATAATGTAGCCTTTGTAAATTAATATCTATGCCTAAATTATTATTTTTTTACTATCAGTGATTATAACAATCAATAATCCCTTTATTATTCATAAAAGTTAAAAAAAAATAATAATAAATGATTAAAATAATTACGCAAGAAAAAGTGTCAAATAAAATTATTCGGAATCCGATTAGACATAATATTTTTTTACGATTGACTAGGATTGCGTTAATGCTCGGAATATTATATGTTTTGTTTCTGAACGTTCAATTCGGATGAGTTCAGAAATAATCGGAACTTCAATCATCGAAAATTTCATTCGACGGCGTCAGTTTAGTCCCGCCGAAGTCTGAACAACTTGTTAGAACAAAGTAATATCAAGTTAATAACGCTGTGTGTAAATACGTACAGTATTCAGTTTTAGTGCAGAGTTTTATTCATTTTGTTTTAGTTACCGCAATTAGTTAATACAGAAGAGCACAGATTTTTAGAAACAAATTGGGACCGAGGGACTTCTGATAACCAATTTGTTTGGGTAATTAAATTCACTGTGAACTCACTAACGACTGACAGCAGCAGTCGGCCTTGCGCTCGAACTCAAAAATCTAGGCTCGCACAGGCCTAGAAAAAAGATTGAGAAAAAAAAAATTCGATTGAGATAACGTAAACGGACGAACGCAACTGGCAGGTGGCAACAACACTACTAGTGCCTAGCTGTTGTATTAATCCTTCCTTCTTTCTCACGGACCCGTTATTTGTTTTCACCGGTTGCTTTTTGCTTTAACTTCTTTCCCTCAAAATGGATGGAAAACGTGAAGGAAACAAAACCAGCTTTCATTCTAATTTGGTTTCAGGCTTTTTCATGTCTCTATTTAACTTATTTGTGTAACAATAAATGTACGCCATTTTAATTTCTCCTGTATTTATGTTAAAAAGTCTGTATTTCTTCTGAACTTTGTTCGGAATAGCCGGACTCTACTGTACATAAATATTGATGCATTGTAGTAATTTAAAAAACTGAATTGGTTATGTAATTTAGTTAGATTTTTAACAATATATGTTTAAAATATTCCAGGAATAAACCAACCGTTAGGGTTTGCAGTAGATTGGATCTCAGGAAATATGTACGTCACATCATCTAGCAGCAATCAGAATAAAATCCTGGTGTGTAACCTAGAAGGTGAATACACTACCACTATACATGTGACAGAAACTGTAGTTGAGAACAGTGAAACATCTACCTTAGAGGTATGTACCACTACTATACTTCACCAAAATATCCTTTGTCTCAAACTTGTTTTTAATCTTCCCATTGAATAAGTTTAAAATTATAGTTTGCATCTTAATTAGGAGTGATTCGATACCAAATTTTTCGATTCTCAATACTGATACCGATACTTTGAAAAATCGATTCCCGATTCACGATACCGATACCTAACAACATAAAACAACCAGTAATTAACGTCTGAACACAATGAACAGTAATTTTATAAGATATCGGCGTTAAAATGTAATTTAATAAACCACAGTGAGTTTTCATGAAAGATAACGAAGCCCGAATACAATTATGTAAAATGTATAAAATTCCTGTGAATGCTAGCAAAAAAAAAAATCGATTCCCGAATACAATTTGTGCCAATTTTATGAATTACCATTGTTGAAATATTAAACTGGCGTTAAAACTTAAATTTAAATTACAATGGCTAATGTCCGCGAAAATGTAATTTAGATGACAGTTGTAAAATTCGGAAAAAGTGGAAATTAAATGTCGCTATTTGTGGAAATAAATAACAAGTAAAACAAAGGCATTTCGCTGGGACTTCCACAAAAATCATAAATTACGGGTAAATATCCAAAATGTTTTACCAGACCTAAAACAAATAGAATCATTATACTTTAAATACTTTTGTTACCGATCTATAAAATGTGTTACAGTATACACCCTAATTCTATAAATAGACACGATAAGAAACGAATTCGTAAGTGGTTTGACCTTGAGCCTACCCGACTTCTTGTGTACACGTAACTAGGTATACGCATGAATAACAATAAAACAAGAAGCGTTTATCAAAGGAAGTAATTGCCTAAATATTTTACTGGGGAAAATGTCTACATACATCAATTAAGAATGTTTTACACTTTTTCCTACTGATATTTATTGTTAAATGCTGAATAAATACAGAGTATGTGATTTCAAATACCGGAGATTACATTAAAAACATGGAGTCTCTGTCCTAAATACGGAGAAACGGGCACGTCTGACAACGATATGAACTGAGTAATTCTCAGTATCGACCAATCCCAAATCTTAATTATTTTATTCGATTGGATGTTATATTTTTTATGGGGAAAAAGAAACTGCAAAATTACCATTTTTAACTTATTGTGACTAAATGAAAGGGCTCAAAATCAAGTAACTTCCGCTAACGCTTGTAAGATTTAAATAAATGTATTTATATACGAGTATTTAATGTTTAGTTTGAAAATATTTTGATATTCTGACATTTATATTTTCCAGAATAAAATGTATTTACTATTTTATTCGATCTATATTTTTTCATTGACTGGCTCTTGTCCGAAAACGTTTGACTGCCGATGCACTCTCGCTTTAGAACTTTGAAACTCTAGATCAAACCTCATAATTTCATATTTTCAGTACAAATTTGGGAATTGCTGGGAAGTCTTTAAACAAACCTATTCGACTTTTACAAGTTAATTCAACTGCTTTTTAAAAAATTAACTTAGGTCGAGTAGTGAAAGCATCTGACAAATTTGAAAGTCGAGTACGCTCATACCCCTAGTAACCTAGAAGTAAATTTTCAATTCCTACATTGATAATTATTAAAACTCTTTAATATTACAAGATTGCTTCTTTGTGTGTAGATTCGTTCACTCGCTGTGGACCCTCGAAATGGTAACCTTTACTGGAGTCAAGTTAAATCTGGGGGTGCTAGTTCAATAGAAACTGCTAAAATGGACGCCAGTGACCACCGTACACTTGCCAACTTGAAGACAACAGGAGTTACAAGTAAGCATATTACTACTACTTCTGTTGTTAATTTACCCACTGATCTTTTAATTGTTTGGTGTTCTCTGATCAATCCAGTTTACCATGCTATCTATTGTGCAGCTACAGATATGAGCCCACTCACTGTTCCTAAGTATTAATTTATTATTGTATCGTATCTACAAATTTACTTAAAGAAACAAATGAAATTAGTCTATATTTGTTTGTGGCAGGCTAACTGGATTGTTTTTAAACATATATTACCTTGTGATATTCTGTCAGACAATCCTTGTTTTTCGATCATTTCTTACAAGACGGTCGTTTCGACTATTCACGTTCAATCCCACATACTGCTTGATATATTACGGCAACTGAAAGACAATACATTTGATATCAGGAAGAATATGACCGACCAATAGCGCTTAGCAGTTACGGCAACCTAAGTCCCTAGCTTCTAACAGTACGAGTTTAAACTCATCGCGGGCACACGTGCCGTTGATCCACAAACCGTTGATGTCAACTTTTAACTTTACATGTGTCAATGTACATTTTAGTATATTTTGTGTATTTATGAGTTTATCTGTAGTATGTTTTAATATTAACAACGTTCCCAGTGTGACTTACATTTGATAATGACTGAACGTGAATAGTCGAAATGGCCTTCATGAATCTAACAAGGTAATATGTAGAAATTCGTCTGTTTAAAATAAAGAATTTTATTAATTTAATTAGTAGATTATTATTTTGTAAATATTTATTGGTTAACTTACATATCCTGGAAGTGTTGTTGACTTATGTTAACAGAGCTATACTCTTTACTATGAACAAGTTATGGCTCCATTAAATGTTTAGTGTGTGCCAGAGAAAATATACTTTCTTCTTTTCTTAAAAATGCACAGTTCAGTACGCAAACTTTCTGCAATGCCAAGCTGTTTTGGTGCGTTTTGCAAGCACTTTTTAAAAAAATTGCCAAATATAGTAATTATATCCCAATCCAAACGTGTTACATAGCTTTTTCGTACAAAAAGGTTAAAATAATTCATATATGTCAGTAAAAAATGTATTGATGTAAAATTTTCAAAGTTATTAGCTCAAGAAACCACAAAATGATCACTAACGGAAGCAAACAGTCCAACATTTGGATAACATAAAAATAGTAAAACATTTTTGTAATGTTTTTCAAAATTTACAAAAGTTTTATAATTTAGTTCTAAATAGAAGTGTATAAAAATATATATAAATTTAAAATTTATTTTTTTGAAAACACCAGTTTTTATGTTCCTACTGCAAAACTGCTGTCAAAATTAGGCTTATTTTGAATAGTAATTTAGGAATATATTCTTTACCCAAAAGTTAAATATTATTATAACAAATTGTAGAGAATAAATCATAGAATTGATCGGTATACTTGAAAATTATTATTTTATAAACTTATTTCACTTTGTTTGACTTGTTTCACTAAATTAGATCAAATTAAAAAAAAAAAAACACTCACTAACACTCAGTTCCAGACATTCTGGACTATGGGAAAAATATATAACGGTCGTAACAGCAATGGTCTGTATTTCACGAAATATCCGAATAGAATTCGAACACTGAATGAGGTTTCCTTTGTACCAATAGAAAATATGGTGTTTTCTCTTCAAATCAATGTAAATATCATTGTACAAATATAGCAATTGGTCATAGATATGGCGTGTATAAACTGTGCTTTCTCATTCTTTGAAATCGGTCAATTGCAAATGTTTACAGAAAACTTTACATCTAAGAATCTATAAGAGTGACAAATGAATGGAAGGCAGGGTAAGAAGGATTAAATCTTGATGAATCCAATGGTGTACAGTAGAACCTCGATATTTCGGACCTCACAATTCCGGATCTCCGTGTAATCCGGACCGGTTTTGTAATATTTTTCAATTTTTTTTAAAACAATTTTTACGTTAAAATTGTAATTATTGACGTTTAAATATCAGTTCTGGGCATAATACTGTACATTTATAAGCCTAACAGTACAGTACCATACCGCAACAGTACTGTACTGTACTTGTATTTTTATATTGTAATCGTGGTCAGACGCTATTCACGGCATATTGTGTCGGTCCGACTGTACAATGTCGCATGGCATAGCTGCTGCGACTAAAGATGCCGAAAATGATGATGACAGTGGCAATCAACCTAACATTTTGAGTCACGCAGACTAATGTTGAAGCGGATGCGTGATCGGGCAGATCGCAAGCGCTACACAAACACTGACACAGCAGAGCATCACGTCCTTCTTTTCAAGAAATTAGATTTGAGTGTTTTATTTTTCAAGCGTAAATATGTACATAAACGTATAGAATATGTGTTTTAGTGATTTTATTGTGTAAATATATGTGTCCAACATCATTCGTACTAATTAAAGGTAATTTTCTGTTAGTATATGTTTTATTTCACTGTTTTTTAGTAATTCTCTGGTAATCTGGATCGACTCCGGTCCCAGTTAGTCCGAAATATCGAGATTCTACTGTACTTATATTCTTCTTAGAGAAGCGACAAAATTGAGACACTTAGTTGTGCTTTCTCGTGCCGTATTAGCTGTTTAGAAAACTACAATTTTAAAATGGTGATTGCGTATCTAAATATATGTTTAAGAAAAAAAATTTAAATACAAAAATAGAAGTTTAAATCATTTTCTTTACAATGTTTTTTGTTTTATTGAGATTGGTCATTTTTATTGTCTGAAATATGTAATACAAGTCGAGTTGTCTCAGACTACTCAATTGACTACTGCGGCACTGATAGGTCTCAATTGCGACTTCTGACAGTACAACGGTTACAACCATTTAACTGAAATTCTTTATTGTATTTATAATTATTTGTTAAACTTAATAAAATGTCTAAAATTCATTAGTTTGTTTTAATTTACCGCCTTTTGAATCAATATTATTTCTTCTAGTTAAGACTACACTTGTTTTGCCATCGTTGAAGGTTTCTTCAGGTCATTCAATTTTTGACTCGATAATAAAAGCCACCAACGATGGCAAAACGTATAGTCTCGTCTACAAGAAACAGTAGTCAAGAGGCAATAAGTTGGTGTTAAGTATTTTATATTTATATTTAAAAAAAATTCCACAACAAATTTGTAGATAATTTATTAAAACCAAATTAAAAGGTAATGTATTGTTTTTTATACAGGTTTAGTTATGGATTATGAAAGTAACAGATTGTATTGGGTTAACAAAGATTCACATTCCATACAGTATCTACTCATAGATGAACTTGCTGTGCACAGTGTAGAGTTACCAGAGAGCTCTGGTCCTACGGCTGTAGTAGTATATCATAACCTTATTTACTACGCTGATGAAGACCATTCTGCTATACATTCGTGCGACAAAACGGATGGCAGTAATAATGTTGTAGTACGCAATAATACAGGTGTGTACAGATTTTTGAATCAGTGTCCGCATTAAAACAAAGTTTCAGTTAATGACATAGTGATAATTTTAAAATTCAAAGTTCAGATTTTAGGTTGCAATAATTAGCCTCGAATCACATCTAGTTGATTGCTTCCTTCTTTGAATAATCCCAACTATCTCTAGAATTTATTTGCAATTTGGAAAACCCATAATTTAATCCATTTTGGTCAATGACCAAAACGTATGATTTGATATAATATATGGTACAAGTACTTAAAAATTCTGTTGTATAAAAATTGTTACTATTAATGTAATTATGTATCTTCAGTATCGTTATCTATTTAAACAAAATTAATAGTATATTTGCATGCATTATTTTTTCAGTTTAATGAATATTTTTTATGTTCGGGAATGATTGTTTTTGCAAATGAATAATTTTTACTGTGACTAAATAAATATTATTGTTGATTTTTTTTAGTAGCGTTTATAATTCTCAAAAAGAATACCTATAGACATGACTATTTTAATTGTATATCATTTAAAAAATATAATTACACGTAATCCAGTGGAACGTTTTCATTTTCTTCCTCATCCTTTTAAAGTCACTAATATTCATAAGTACCCAATTAAACTCATCCCTGATACCCCAGTATCACTAATTTTTTTAAATACATTTTTGTCAATTTCATACCTCTTCTCATAGTTTATTAAAGCCAACAAACTGGTACTGTTTATCGATATAGCTATATTAAGCTCATTTAATTCTAAATAACAATAATGAAGTGAAATAAATACAGGACATTTCTAAAATATTTTACCTGATTTTTAGTCTGTTGTGACTTTGTTATGCTGTCCTACTTACGACGTATTTCGAGACCGTAATCTCATTTTCAAGTATATATTATCTTTTTTTAGGTATTCATATACTCATAAAACCACAAACACATTAATTACAAAAAGTATACAACGCATAATTTATAGCGTTAAACGAATTAAGTGTTGGTGTACACTATCGCGTCATCTATGATAAACTAAACTAAACAGCCTACTTTGTAAGGTAGTTATTGACCAGTTCTATCAATGTAGAACTGGTCAATAACTACCGCACAAAGTAGGCTGTCTAATTTAGTTTATCATAGACAACGCGATAGTGTACACCAACCAACTTAATTCGTTTAGCGCTATAAATTATGTGTTGTGTACTTTTTGTAATTAATGTGTTTGTGTTTTTATGAATATATGACGACCTGAAAAGTGATAATATATACTTGAAAATGAGATTACGGTCTCGAAACGCGTCTTAAGTACTACAACATAGCAAAGTCACACTATCAGGTAAAATACGTTAGTGAAGTACTGAATAATTTATATTTTATTATAAAATAAGATCTTGAACATTTTTTACAAGTACTCTATTAACAAAAAAATCTTCCAGGAAATATTCTCTCGATAAAAATCTATGATCCTACATCCCAGGAAGGAGAAAATGCTTGCTCGAAGAACAAAGGCAATTGTTCACATCTTTGTCTTCCTATTTCAAGCACGGAAAGAGTTTGTCGATGTGCTACAGGCTACTCCATCGATATTAGAGACCCGACCAAATGCATCGGTGAGTGATATTTTCTGTGATTTTAATTTCTTTTAGGACTAGTAATACCATAGTATAAGGTACCTATAGTTGGGAAATATCACAAACAGCAGCCGAGTGCGTTGTTGGATACTACGCTAAAGCAACAACATTTTGCTAACAAAAATCAGTTTGACTGTAATCATTCGATGTGTGCATGGGCATTACCTCGCCTCGTTCTGATCAATCATAGTATAAGGTACCTATAGTTGGGAAATATCACAAACAGCAACCGAGTGCGTTGTTGGATACTACACTAAAGCAACAACATTTTGCTAACCAAAATCAGTTTGTATGAATCAAACTGTAATCAATCGATGTGTGCATTGGCATTACCTCGCCTCGTTCTGATCAATCAATGGTGCACAATCAGTTGCTACCGCTTGACTTAACTCGATTTCACTTGACTACCAGTATCTAATCAGACTTGAACTGAAGAATCCCTAATTATTTTTCTAAAACATAGTTAGATTTAGACAATAGCACCATCGGAAGAATTAAAGTAACCTACTTCTGGCAAAAGCTGAGAATAATTGGACGTAGTTATGTATAAAGGAACCATCCCACAAAATTGTGAAAAATGAGATATGGGTCTCATGTTGTTCAGCTCAGTGAATTTTATTTTCTGCAAAAAAGAATCAAGCCTCACAATACTTGATATTTTGTTTATTTTAAAGAAAAAAACAGTCAATTTGATAATGGAACTTCTACATTTTACAAAAAAGTTTCAAGTGCTTTGGTTCTTTCAAACCTTTAGTTTTAAATTTTACCTTTGAAAACCAAGTAGCTTGGTTCTTTATTGCAATATTGAAGTAACAAAATCATTTATAGAACCATAATTTGCGAAAAAGAACCATGTAGTTTAACCCTTTCAGTCCCAGGCATTTTCTCCGAATTTGAAAAAATTTGAAAGGAATAGTAGACCTATAAATAATATTTTCTACTATAAACATTTTTCTAAAATACCAACCAAATTACATACCATAACAAAACGTTTGTATAAAGAAAACAGATAGAGGAAAAATATATTACTTGAAAACTTGCATATAACTTTAAGACACATTTTGTTGAATACTTATGTTAAAAATTTTGGGACAATATCTAGCTAAATAAAAAAGTTACACTACTATTTCGAAATAACAAAGTTTTAACCCGAAGAAAAGAATTCGCTTATAACGACGCTAGGCAAGAAGGGGCGAGATAGGCAATATGGGTTGCTTTGTAAAGTATCTAAGAGCATTTTATCCTGTACAAGTCTTAGTAGCCGAGAGGTAACGTGGGGTCTTCGGGTTCGATTCTCGTGAGACCAGGTAGCTTTTCATATCTGTGGTTTGAGGGTAGGAGGGCGGAAGTAAAGCAAACGGTGGTTGGCTCGCTTCCAAGCTGACGGGATATGATTAGTTACCTGGTCTAAAGGCTTGAGATGTTTTGAATAATTTTACTGTAGTATTTCTGTATATATAAAAAAAAAAAAAAAAACATTAACGACATATGGGGGAACACTACTTTCATTCATCCTCAAATTTACATAGATTTTTAATGATTTTTTTCCGAACATCCGAAAAATCCGACGCTGAGAGCCAAAGGGTTAACTAAACTTAAATACCTTTACATTATAATGCAAAAAGGAACCAAGTAACATGGTCACTATTTGCTGTAAATATTGAAAAAATACCAAAAGGAACCAACCCACATTTTCCTTATCATTTTAAAATTCTGCCAAAGTTTATATATTTTACTTTATAAAATAACAACTAAAATCATTAATTTAAAATAAAAAAAATAAAAAACAATTCTAGCACATCAAACAGAATTAGAATCAATTGTCAACTTTGAAGCCATTTTTCTCAGTTTAGAGGCAGAGTGGCATGGTTCCTTTTTGCATAACTACGTCCAATTATTTATTTCATTTAAAATTATATTTATTTAGCTAGCAGACAATGCTGTACATTGTACTAGCCTTGTTATGCCTTCTTCTAACTAAAATTACTTTCATAATAATTTGTATCGAACTAGTAGTCCTGTCAATGCTTCGCTATTGCTTGATTCGTAACATATGCGATCTCAGGAAAATGTAAAATAACGTAAATTAGGCCATAGGAGGCGTTAACTAGATTTTGTTTAAAATCTGGGCAAGATAGCCAAAGTAAATGTGTACTTTGTTTCATCTAAAACAAAAATGCAGGCGAAATTAAATTTTAATAATTTGATCTTTTGTAAAATGCAGACACAATTTTGTTTTATTAATGTAAAAAGTGAGTCATAGTTGAAATCGATTTTAGGAATATATAGACCTTGAGCTATGGAAAGAAGTTTGAGTTACAAGTAACTAGATGTTATCAGAAAGTATTTGTTAGAAAATATTATAACTTAAAAAGGTTTAAAGTTGTGTAGACACTAGTTGGACGTCCTGTATGGCATCCTAACTTACGTATGAGATAAAAAAGGTTTTTTTATGAAATTGAATTCGACAAAATTAAGTGCAGAAAAAATGTGTTTTCCTTTAGTAAAAGTATAAAAGTGAAGGTAGGAGCATGCTACGTAAGACTTAGACTTTCAAGGTATGTCAACCATAAATAATAAGTAATTTCAAATCGTCTGCATTTTTTCTTATTTTTAATTGTATTTCAATATATTTGTACAATTTATCACCAAATTATATCATTTAAATTTGTTTTTGCAATCATTAAGGAAGGTAATATGGAGTAAAGAGTTCATTTCAGTCATCATGTCGGTCTGGTCTTTTGTTATTTTACTCCTAGTCCTAACCAAAGTACTAGTGTAGCCTAGATCCCACGCTCCAAATTTAATTTTTATTAATATATTAGTTCTATCCTTAAAACAAGATGGCAATGTCACTAGATTCTTTACGCGGCAAAGTTGTTGGATGGCGCGATCACAGTTCATGGATGAAACACTCTATGGGCAGTGATGCGTCGTTTGCTGGGATGCTAGCAGATGAGAATCAAAATGGAAGAGCATATAGATGTGTAACGCAGAGATGTGAAATCAAGACTTAACGACAGGTGTCAGCTGACATTAACATTACTGTTGTTTGTATACATTTGGAACTTACAAGTAATTTTACAAGTAAATATTTTGTTGTTGTTTTAATAGTGATTGGAAAAGATGTTAAAGGAAATTGAGGACTAATAACAACAAGTATTCATTTCACATACTAATTAATACTTTTTCAAAACAAATTATTTTTATTTTACAATTTTATTTATTTAAGTTTTTTTAAGGAAGATCCTGAATAATATACCGGGTGCCCCACGAAGAGGTCCCTATTTTTGAATTAATATATTAGATGCACCGAACACTCTACAAACCTGAAACTCAACAGTCCTAACATATACATATGTTAAAGAAATACACCGGAGTATCAGTTAATTCTGACACATTAGGACAAAATGGTGGGATATCAAAGAAATAGTACCTTTTCGTTAAAATAGTTTTATTTGCTTAAGTGTTACAACATAATTATTGAATTTTAACAATGTTACTAAGCACTAAACAACGTTAGGGAATTAAAGATATAAGTAACTCATAAATAAATTAAATCTATTTGATCCATAAACCTTATTCAAACTGATGTCCATCGATCGCAATTCACTGATGACAACGAAATAGAAAACAGTCATACGCTTTGCTGAACAATTCTCGAGGTATCAACAACAGTTCCTCTTCGATCAACCTCATTAGTTCATCGTCTGTCGCAATGTTATGACAATAAACCTTCTCCTTCAAAAAGCCCCACAGAAAAAAGTCACAAACAGTCAAGTCTGGAGACCTTGGGGCCAATCCATGAAGCTGCTGCCACGACCTATCCAACGGTTAGGAAGATTTTGGTCCAAAACTGCTTTGGCCACATTAGCATAATGCGGAGGAGCTCCATCCTGTTGGAAAAAAAACGTCTTTCATCTCAAGCTGAGAAAGATGAGGAACTATGTGATTGCTTAAAACTGATGCATACCTTTCTCCAGTCATTGTTTGTCGGGATATGTCATACGACAAAACACCATCCTTGGTAACAGCAGCCCAAACTGTTATACCTGTTGATTTTAATTTCTCTTCTTGTAAGATATGTGGATGTTTTGTGTTATAGTAATGACAATTATGCCTGTTTACAGTTCCTGTTCGGTAAAATGTCGCTTCATCTGAAAACACGATTCCTTCATGCCATTTGCTATCTACGTCAGTCTTTTCAATTATTTTCGAACAAAATTCCAATCGTCTGTCAGGATCATCTTCAAGCAGTCCGTGAACTGAATGAGTTTTATAATGTTTGATTTCGTTCTTTTTGGCATACCTTTGGACAGATGACTTCGGTATCCCTGTAGCAGATTCCACCTTTCTTACTGAATTAGGCGTATTTGGAGATTCCATGAAAGCAGCACATACGATTTCTTCATTTTCTGTTGGAGGATCTATGGTATTTTTTTTTGTATTGACCCCGTTTCTAATAGGATAGTCTTCCACTTACGAATAGATTTCCTTGACGGTGGAACTACACCTGGGTACCTTTCCCTAAAACACCTTATTGCTTCATAATCATTTTCAAAGGCAATAGCCCAGGAACAACATTTTACTTTTTGCTCAGTTGAAAACGGCATGGTACATAAGACACTTTACAATGCAACTTAATAACAAATGCCAATGTTTATTACCAAATATGTTATTTGGTTGGATACACGCAGTCAGTTGATAGATTTAAAATAGTCTAAACAGCTGTAGCTGTTCCTATTCTAAATAAAAGTAGGTTTACCCTTAAAATACGATTGCTGATTTTGTTGTTTTTTTGTTTTTCCGCCATTTTGTTTGGATCAGTCAGAATTAACTGATACTCAGGGGTATTTCTTTTAAATATGTGTTAGTCACGACTGTAGAATTTCAAGTCTGTAGCGCGCTCTATACGTCTGTCATATCAATTCAAAAATAGGGACCTCTTCGTGGGACTCCCGTATATTATAGGCCTACAGTAGAAAAACTTGAAGCTCTTTAAACATACAGTACAATCTCAGTTATCCTAGTTTCCGTGCTAACCGAGGCAATTTAAAATCAATTCTGTTAACTTACAAGATACAAATAAATGTAAATTAACTGAATTGGTTTTGGTACAGAATTCATAGCTGTAACGTGCTGTCGCTTGCCAGCCGTTTACAAACAAAATTTATTAATAAAAAATAAAAAAATATAAATAAATCAAATTTTGACAAGTTTTTTCTAAGTTAATTTAATAAAAAAATATCCTTTTGCTGCGTAACAATTACTTGTAACCTCATATTTTCAATTATACTTTACTTTATTTATGTAATTACCAATTCAATTATACAAAATTATTTTTCCCTTAATCACAACAAAAACAATCAAACATAACCCCAAAATTGAAAATAGGTTATGTTATAGTCAGATCTGTGGTTGTCATAGCTGACTACCAAATCTCTGTTACGCAGATTGGTTTATACATCTGTGCGTTCGATTGCCAACTACTGGGCCCGTGACTCTAAGATGACGAGATCTGTGTTCTATTCACAGATTTTATTTTATTTTTCATTAATGCTACACTGACTATTTTTCTAACAAGGTCCATTTTACCATGAAGTACTTCTAGGAAGGGAAAGGACTCAAATTAAAGAAACATAAGTTGGCATTAAGTTTTTAATGCCCCATTTCAAATCTCAAACACACAAAACAAATTAAATAGAATTGGCAAACCATCATTAAGATCAGTAATTCAAACACTCAAACATTCATTCTTATTATTATTATTACTAAATTTAAACATACAATAATTTAAAACACTAAAACTTTGAAATGCAGACTTAAATATAATGATATCTTTTACTTACGTACGTTTGGTTTATAGTGCACTCTAACAAAAAAAAACTTACAACACATTTAAATGATTTTATATTAATTTTATCCCTTATTTAAATTTTCCCCTTTAAAGATTGTTGTTCGTAGAACTTTAGCCTCACTGAATTTATTTAATTTTGTTCTTTATATATAGTTTACATCGGAAACATCTTTTCACGTGGTTGCCTCTCCCGCCTGTCCGCCATTAACTCATTATAAGCCGGCACGCACCTCTGAAAATTTCAAAGTCAAATTACTTTGTTTTGCATCGTACGATTTCCGCCGTTCAACACTTTTCCTTCACAGCACTGTCTTTACTAACGTTTAAACATAACTCAATTGTATTTAGTCTTTAAATACCGCAAAATTTTACTTGTGAAATCATTTCACCACCACCTCGCCAAACACATCTGTCCACTCAGACCTATCTGCAACAAGTGAGCTCGTAGCATCTCTTCCGGAAACCATCTCATGCACACGATGACGTCATGTCACGTGGTCTCTTTCCACCAATCCTGATCTTTTTGTTGTTATAGTTTGTATGCAACCTTCCTCTTTCGCACCCGTTCCGAGGCTAAAGTCTTGTTTCATTTCAAGTACACCCATTGTAGAGGCTATCTTACGATGACATATTCTCTTTATTTTTTAAAAACATATCTAAGTTCTTTATATCTTTTACTTTTGGTTTGTTACTTTATAAATGCTTTTTTATGACTGAAATTTTATGAAATTAAACTTGTCTGCATTCCTCCTTTGAATTTCTATGTTTATTATTTTTTATAAAAATGTGGTCTTTTAAAATAGGCTAAATCATCCAAAATTTACATTGCTACTCCCTTTACGTTATACCCCTGTTTGCTTAATTAAAACCCTGAAACTCACATATATTACATAGCTTGAGAGGATTTCTTATTAAGCGAATTTATAATAACAACTTTTGTATTTGATTGAACAGAAAGAAAACAACTGTCGTTTGCTTTGTACATCCTGAAAACATTTCCGCTCCTTAACCAATGCAATAGTATGGTGACCTTTAGCAAACGGGTAGTATAGCATAGTGAATGTTGGGCTTTTTTACACTTCCCTCCTCGCGGCATCATATTTAGGACTTACCATCATTTCCTGTCCCTCAAGTTGTTTCTTCCACCTGCTATTGTATTTTGTTCTTTTTTTTTTGTCGGTGTCGGTGTGTTAAACTTTGTGAATGAGAGTGTCATTATGAGTGGAAAGCGAAAGAGTGTTGTTTTATCTTTAAATCAAAAGTGGGAAACAACTAAACGATTAGATGGAGGTGATTGGATAAGAAGTGGCTAGGTGTAGGGGAAGTAACTGTTGGGGATTGGAGACGAAATAGATCGAAAATTGAAAAATGGTTACCACAGCTCAACGATATTCAAATAAAGAAGGGCCTATTCAATCAATGAATAAAAGCGAGCATGAAAAAACTTCAGAGGCATTATTATTGTGGTTTTTATTACAGTAGCGCTTACAGTATATAATTTCTTTCACTTGAGTACATTATCATACCTGTTTTTTTTTTAATTTAAAGCCAAATAATGTAGATTTTGAAGTAAGTATGGCTCCAAATTAGCCTATAACAGCATAAATGACACAGGAACTCGCAACTAAATGGTTTTTTCACGACCTACTGTATTATCCAAGTTTTTGGTTATCCAAGGTCTGCCGGGTCAAAATTACCTCGGATAGTCAATACCCCGGTTTTTCTGTACTTGCCTAAAAATAACACTATTTCATGACCAATCTGTGTGTAAAATATTTTGGTTATATATTTCTTATTTTTTTTTCCAATAGGTGTTGATGAATTTCTGCTGTACTCTATTAACTGGGAGATTAAAGGTTTACCATTAGATGGAAATGATAACCAAACACAAGTGTTGGGACCAATATCACGTGTTTCCTTGGCAACTAGTATAGATTTTCATGCTGGTAAGTTTTTTTAGATTTAGATGGAAAGTTTATACAGTTAAAAGTAGTTCATTATTCTTTTTTTCAAACTTTTATTGAGTCGTTGATTAAATATTGTTTTTTTAAATAATTAATGTGTGTAAAGTTTATGATCTAAAGAACCTATGTTGTTTTTTTTATAATAAAATGTATACAGGGGTGATATTTGAGTATGGGTATTTCTGAGGTATTTTGAGGTGAAAAGAAGTTAGGTTTGTCACATAAAAATAATTTGAAGTTAATAATTTAATCTTTACAAATTCAAAAATTTACTTTACTTCAAAAAATATCTCGGTGTTGTGGAATCGTTGACCAGAATCAAGTATTTTGTAACATCTCCAGCTTCCCAAAGTACAATAATAATATAGAATAGGACCATAAGTCAATTTTAATTTGAGAGAGCATTTTATTTTTGAATTTAATTTAATTTACATTACAAATGTTTTTTAGGAAGAGAGCTTAATAATTACAAGCATTTTTAACGTAAAGGGAATAGACTAAAAGGGCAAACAAAATTTAAAGTCAATTTCAGTATTAACTTGAATAAATATAAAAGGCAGACAATTATTATTATATTAAATTTAAATGTAGGGTTTGAGAAAATGGACAGTTTATGTACTAACTTCAAGACGCGGAAACTATACGAGTTTGAAGACGCAGTTAGACAAAGAAGCGTCTCAACGTCTAGATGAGATAAGAAGCGAACACCTGCAAGCTAATTCCAAGAAAAATGGTATACGTGATTTTTCACATGCAAGATCCAGAAGGAATGCTTTGGTAAGCAACCAACGAATCTGATGCAATTCTAACATCTGTGTGTCAATAGACGTTTCTGATTGGTGGAGAGAAAAGAGATGCCAAATTAAGGTAGCGGTGGGAGAATCACTTCTCATCAGGACGTCAAATTAGTAAGACGTGTGTTTTACTCAGCAAGTAATTTTGTATTAAAATGTGAATTTTACAAGACAGTGAAATATAGAAAAGCTTATTCAAATTTTTATGAAAGTTAATAGTTGAAATAGACAATGGTGTATAGTATTGCGATCGGCGAACTTTTCAAGTTTTTCGAAGTAAAGTGACGTTATAAACCATACAATGAAATAGACTACAACAGTGTTGCGCGTGCGAGTGGGTTTTTTATTTTTTTTTAAATTAATAAGTTTGTGTGTCTGCTTTTTGTAAGTATGTACAGTGCACTTAAAATATTTTTTACTTATAAATCACCAGCTCTCTTTAAAATTTTATAACCTATAATTTGTATCATCTTTGTCTGTATTTAAATTTATTTTTTTGCTATATGATATTAATTAGGGATGTGTCGATACCAGATTTTTCGATTCTCGATACCGATACCGATACTTTGAAAAATCGATTCTCGATTCCCGATACCGATACCTAAAAAAAAAAAAAACAGCAAAAAAAAATAAATAAAATGACGAATGTCCGCAAAGAATATATTAGCGCTAATTTTAAAAAACGCCGGCGTTAAAAATTATTTAAGTATGTACCACAGTAAATGCCCGCAAAAAATCGATGCCCGAATATAATTAGTACCAATTTTATGAACTACTTACTATTGGTGAAATGTTATTAAAAATAAAATGACGAATGTCCGCAAAAGAATACGACGTCCGAATATTATTAGCTCTAATTTTATAAAACGCGGCATTCAAACGCAATTTAATATACAACAGCGTATGTCCGCGCAAAAACCTACTCCCGAAAACAATCTAATGTCCGCATAAGAAAATAAAATTAACCTAGTCCAATGAAAAACACGTGAGAGTTTCAGTAACGAAATATCAGAATGCGTTGCAATTTAAAATAAAACAAGTTTTTAATTATTCGGAATAATATTTTTTTACGACTGACTATGATTGCGTTACTCGGAATATCATATGTTTTGTTTCTGAACGTTCAATTCGGATAAGTTCAGAAATAATCGGAACTTCAATCATGGAAAATTTGATTCGACGGCGTCCGTTTAGTCCCGCCGAAGTCTGAACAACTTGTTAGAACAAAGTATTGTAATATCAAGTTAATAACGCTGTGTGTAAATACTTACAGTAGCCTATTCAGTTTTAGTGCAGTGTTTTATTAATTTTTTTTATTAAATTAAAATATTTCGTCAATTTGTTCGGGTAATTAAATTGTGCAGGCCTACTCACTTACAAAGGGCGTCCAAGTGCTCGGCTGACAGCCGCCGCTGTTCCGTTGAGCGCCCAAACTCCCTGACGTCTACAAATCGGCTGATTTTGCGAGTAAAAACCTTTAAATTCGGAATTACGTGCACGACGTGCAGTACTGTAATGTACTTATTTATTTACAGTACATTTCCGCTTTCGGATAATCGACACTATACTGAATTAACATATTAATTTGATTAAGTTTAGTTAGTTGAGGATATGTGGAAACTTAACCGGAGTAGGCTAGTCTTTTCAGCAATGACATCGAAGTGTGGCAATATTTTATAATAGACGTTGAAAGTGATGGACTTTTGTCTGTAATTTAACTTAGCTGAATACTTGTATTTAATTATCTGTACACAACATACTTAATCATTTCAGTATTCAAATTAAATCTTATACTTTACTCTTAAATTCTTGTTAAATTCCTTGAATAATAAATAGAACCAATTTGACTCTAGAACCGGGAACCAAAAAAAAAAAAAAAAAATGGAACCCGACCCATCTCTAAATAAAAAGTAAAACAGGAATTCCGTCCGGACTTCCATAAAAATCATAAATCACGGTTAACGTAAGTCCCAACAAGTTTTACCCGACTTCAAACAAATAAAATTATTACTTTAAAGTTTAAATACTTTTGTTACCGATCTATCAAATATGTTATTTTTCTTCACAATAGACACCCTAATTCTATAGACACGATAACAAACGAATCCATAAGTGTTTGACCTTGAGCCTACTCTAGACTTCTTGTGTACAAATAACAGCCTACGCATGAATAAAAATAAAACAATAAGCGTTTACTTATGAAAGGAAACAATTGCTTAAAACATTTTACTGGGGAAAATGTCCACTTACATAAAATTAATAATGTCTTACATTTTCCCTACTGATATTTATATTTATTGTTAAATGCTGAATTGAGTTAAAATACAGAGAATGCGATTGCAAATACCGGAGAATACATTCACGGAGTCTATACGAGAACGGGCAGTTCTGACAACTGAGTATCTCTTGGTATCGGTAATCGGTATCGAGTTTCGGCTATCGATTCTCGATACCGATACCAAAGCTAAAGTATCGGTGGTATCGAGAATCGGTATCGAGAATCGACCCATCCCTAATATTAATGAATGTCAAAGGTCATTTCTAGATTGTCTACTTTGTTTGGCCTAATCTAATCCTCTTCACCATTTTTCAATCAGGTCATTGAATTCATAACCCGAGATAGAATAAAATTAAAGTAGAGTCTTGCAGTCCAACTGCATCAAATCAAATCAAATTTATATATTTTTTTTTTGTAAACTGAGCATCTTACAATGTGAAGGGTTGGAACAGGTTGAATGATGTAAACCGTTTGAAAACAGACTTGAAAATTTATTCATATTACTTTTAAGAAAATAAACAACTAAAACTTATTTACACAAATTGCTACAATACATCATTCATAAATTATACCTGAGACCATATTACGTTTATGAGTAATAAAGTGTAATGTTTTACATATCATAGATTTTGGAGTAATTATTTAAAACACTGTTCACAAATTTCACAAACCAATAGGCTTATGACTGTCGATGCAAATTTAGATGGTGGATGTTTTCAATAGTCGAAATTGATGCTGTAGGATGTCTCGTGGCATCTATTGATGTCGGTTGAAATCCAAGTTCTTTGATTTGCTTAAATCGCCTTAATCTTACGATTTAGATGTCATCTTTGTGGTCAATGTTGATTATGGTGTCAATCTGAAGTTGATTAACATTAATAAACGTTCATTTTCATTTACTTGCGAAATTATTTATACGAAACTACTACGAAAGCTTTAGGAGCGATACTCAACACGTCTGTACACTTAAAGAGTTCAGCCTAGAAGACCTTTGCTAGAGAAGTGCATGTCTTGTTCCGTTTTAGGAAAAAGTTAGCTATTAGATTTCTTCGCTCTACACTGTTCTCATTGACACATTATTACATTGTTTATAACTATCGAACTATGTACAATCCTGCGCATAGATCATACACCATTTTGTCACTTCTATAAATGTTTGTCATTTTGACGTTTACTTGTCCTGTTTTGCACTGAGTTGAGTCTGTACGCGGCACTATCGGTTTGTGTTGGGTATGGAACGCACATTGTTCAATCTTTGTTACTACTATCGATTACTCAAGCTCTCTTTTATAAAAAATAATGCTCTCTTTTAATTAAATTATCTGACTTATGGTCAACCTTGATTTAAAATATAACTTTGTTGTATTTGAAGATGTTACAGGTTGTAAGTAGTTTTAAAATTTCTGAATTACGGTGGGTTTTAATTTATGTTCGCCAACTTGGTTCCGCCATATTGAATCGAACTTAATTTTTTTAATTGTAAAGGTAGACATATGACAATGATTATAGAATGATGAACAAATTGTGTTAACAATAAAACTAGGTTAAATCTGCTACATGAATAATTTCACTGCATTTTACAATCACAATGCTTCCAATAAAAAACTTTATTTAAACAGTGGTATCATATTGATAATAATAAAGAGCTGGAAATTTTGGAGCTCCACCTTTGGATCCGAATTTCAAATCTCTTGAATCAAATAAGATTTGCGGTATTCAAGGACCAAATATATATAACAACCCACCCCCTTATATGTAGAAGGACCCTTGTTTATATGTATATTCTGCAAAGAGTTGTAATTTTCGATAATTCACTAACAGGCTGGGTGGGTGAAAAGTCTGAGAATGGCTTAATATTTTGTATATATGGCAAATTTGAAGGTAGATGTGATTGAAGAACCTACTCTACGTAAAAATACTATTTTATTAAGATGTTAAAAATTTGGTCCACCATATTGGAAAAATTTGGTCCACCATCTTGGGTCCGCCATTTTGAATTAACAGTTTTTTTAACTTTTTGCACTCTGGTAGGATTTTTAATAAAAGTCCTCTGGGCTCGGATGGCCAGTAGTGCTGGCCACAGCCATTTCTTTATCAAGTCTGAATTGTTTTTGCAAGTTACGTTCCTCTCAGCCCGGATGGCCAGCAGTACTGGACAAGGTAAAATCCCTCGGACGCCCGGATGGCCAGCAGGACTGGCCACACAAATGATCTGCATTAATTTATTTTTAGTAGTTTTATTTTGTCTGGATTGTGCTGAAATCTAGAGTCCAAATCTTAATCTAATTAATTCCCGCTTTTTTTCTGGTCTGTGTTGTATCAAAACGTAGCAATATTCGTTACATTATAACCTTACTAGCAGTTTAGTTTTACGTTGCGGTGGTGTAGGCTAGTGTTTTTAAAGTTTGAAGTAATTTAATACAACAAAAGTTAATTAGTTTATAATAGGTTTTAAGTGTTTTTTGTTAACAAGTTCTTAATTTTATTTTATTTTAAATTACCTAAAAATGTTGTTAGATAAGTTGTATACAATGGACCCAATGGTTTATTTTATTCGTTAAAATATATTATAACTATATATTTACAGCTAAAACAAAAACTCACCAATAACAATATATCTACTTTATTGTATGGCAAAATAAAAGACTTAATAAAAGCCTACAATTTTGTTAAACAAGAAATAAATACCCACTAACAACATTTCAGATTGTAGTGAAAAATAATTCAGAGCTGTTGACGCCGCAAGGTAAAATTAGCTGCAGAGCTGACAACAGTATCGTAACAGTCAGGCTGGCCATCCGATCTGTGAGGATGTTTAATTCGATAAATATTCAGAGCTGAATGAGAATATCGTATGGCCAGCAGTACTGGCCAACCGAGCGCAAAGGGTTAAATAGGAAAGTGGTCATGTGATACATCATTTCAATGTAGAATTTTAAGACAAAATCAATCACACATTCATATCTCAAACCGTTCTGAAGATATTTATATTGAATCATATCGTATAATGTAAAAATGAAATAAATTACATTAAACTTCTTACCTATCAAATTTTATTGTTGAATAAAATTAAACATTATCAAACAATCAAATCATAAGGTGTTAATTTAATGCACATCAACTTTAACAGTAATGAACAAAAATAATGCTGTACCATAATTTTCACATTTAGTTTGGTGTTGCTTTTATCATGAATGTGTATTGAACATTACATTTTTATGGGTAGGGATTTTTAATGCAGTTTATTTTTAATTTATTATTATTGAAACTGTTGAGCTTTTAAAATTGTTTATATAGTAGAGTCCCACTATTCCGAACTATTGGAACCGAACACTGTTCGGCGTAAATTAAGTGCGGGGACATCTGCTAGTGTCAGTTCTATACAGCGTTGATCGGCTCGTAGGAAAGCGAGGAGGAGGATGAAACTCAAACTGAACTCATATCACACATAAACGCGGCAAATGCTCTTGACCTCGCCTTAGTGTAGGTTTACACCATCCGTTGCGTTACGATTCTGTTTTCTTCTAAAAACGGAAGGGAAGGGATAGGTTGTTCAAACTGTCCTCTTTGTCTGTCCGTTAGTACCGCATCGTCTTGAAAAAAGATAAAAAAAAAATGAAATTCGTTCAAGATAACGAAAGCTGAGGAGAAAAACAGATGAACGCAACTGGCAGGTGGCAACAACACTACTAGTGCCTAGCTGTTGTATCTAATCCTTCCTTCTTTCTGATTGACCCGGTATTCATTTCACAGGACACTTGTTGCCGTAGCTTCCTTTCCGGAAAACGTAAAGGAAACAAAACCAGCTTTCATTCCAATTTGGTTTCAGGCGTTTTCATCAAGCTTAGGCTGTATGTTTGTCTCTATTTAACTTATTTGTATAATAATAAATGTACTTTTTTCCACGAACATCTTTTTTATTTCTGCTGTTTTTATGTGTAGTGAACCGCTACTTCTTCAAGTTATTGTTTACGCTGTCTGTATTGTAAATATTATAATATTTGTTGTAGAACCAAATGTAAATAAAACATTCGAAGGGTGAGAGAGAGATGATGCAATACGGGTAGGGGTTAATGCGCGCGCAACTCACCTCACTCCTTGAGTTACGCTATAAAACTGGCTGCTATCGATAGCAGCGTCATTCTGCTTCACAGAGTCGCCTGAACAACATCTCTCTCTCTCCACTCTACCTATCTAACAAAAACTCTTGTTAATTCTTTACTCCTGGCAAAACTTCCTATACATTTCCTCACTCGTTATCTGGAGGCTGATCC
>JAGFPH010002449.1:66997-82626 GCA_018207615.1 Philaenus spumarius | reverse complement strand
GTATTTGAACAATGGTAGTTGATAAAATTGGCACAAATGGTTTTCGGGCATCGATTTTTTTCGCGGAAATACGCTGTTGTATATTACATTGCGTTTTAATGCCGGCGTTTTATAAAATTAACGCTATTAATATTCGGGCGTCGTATTCTTTTGCGTACATTAGTCATTGTATTTTAAATAGTATTTGAACAATGGTAGTTGATAAAATTGGCACAAATGGTTTTCGGGCATCGATTTTTTTGCGGAAATACGCTGTTGTATATAACATTGCGTTTTAATGCCGGCGTTTTTAAAAATTAACGCTAATAATATTATTCGGTCGTCGTATTCTTCCGACCGGGAAACAATAATTTTGGACTTCACAGAACAAATCACCGCCTTCGGCAATTGCTAAACGGAGCTACAGTCGTTCGCTGCGCGTTAGAACTGCTTTATCTAATTTAATGTACCGACAAGACGCCGATTCATGAGGACGCGGCGGTGACGCTGTTGCTTGTGAGCACCGATCTCATACTAACTCTGATTTAACTAAATGCTTCCGCTGGACGCAACTGCCGAATTGCCGCGTGTCGCTCGTGCGAACCAGCCCTTGTAGTCCAAACGAGCGTATTTGTAGTGTTCATAAGCCATGAATATATAAACATGGTTTCGACAAAATATTCGGGAAAAGTCGGGAAAAAGTCGGGAATTTTATATGGGAAATTTGCTAGACACCCTGTAATTCCCTCACCCTTCTTGTAAAAATTCTTTTCAAAAAGTTTTATTTCTTAACAATTCCTTTATATATTCTTGGTTAACATTTATATCTATATACCTCTGAAAGTCATGGGTATGGTATCATAAACATTGACCCATTTCAGTTTCCAGTACACAGACTAAAACTCTTTGAATAGTATCTATTATATAGAGGAATAGAATTTTTTAACAAGGTATCCAAACAAGTTAGATTTTGCCTTTTGATACATTTTGTCGTCAAGTTGGAGACTTCTTGGGAAAACATTTTTCATTTCTATTTTATTGTTCCAAAGTGGTTTTTGGTGTAGGCTTAGTTTTGTATTTTATTGTAATATTTTAGACATTTTGACTACACCACTTACTTGATTGCTTTTTTGAAAAAAAATTATTATTATTATTTATTGGCTTTATTGTATAATGATTTTGTTGCTCATGTGCCTCTTATGTTTATGGTTAGTCCAGCAAGGTCTATTGGTGTGACTTCAACAGCAACACTATAGAGAGGATGAACTATGATGGGTCTGGAAGAGAAGTTTTACTTAATCATTCTTTGGATAATCCTTATTCTTTGACTTATCACGATGGCAAAGTCTATTGGATGGATATGTAAGTAAATTTAATCAAATGATTATAAGAAATAAAATGGTGTATCTTATACTAAAGACTGTAGGAATTGGTAAATTCCATTATAATAAATAATAACATTTTTTTGTAATTCATTTGATTGTCTCTAACAATAGCTATGGTGCTTATTTGATTTAAAAAATGCTTAAAAGCAAATTAACAAAGAATGTAAAAAAATATAGATTTCCTATTATTTTAAAGGATGCAACCATAGAAAATTGTCGCAAAATTAATTACATTGATAGGACAAATGGGCCATAGTTTTAAAACTAGGTTAAGTGAACACAATAGAAGCTGGTAGTATGACTACAAAGATTCTAGTTTTTGCAACCATTTTAAAAACTCATAATATTTTAGACTAAACAAATGCAGATTTTAATGTACTGCATGTTATATAGAAGGATAAGAAGTTAGATGCTTTAGAAATGTTAAATTAAGTGGTTAATTAATAAAGACTCGAGTTTAGTTTGAAATAAAAAGATTTAAGTAACTTCTTCAACAATAATTGTCATTTTCTAGATATCTTTTCTAATCTAAAGATATTGTATTACTTTCTCAGGCCAGTTGTGTATTGAATTTTTTTGTACCTTAAGTCGCCTAGCGATAATGCCATAGGTGTCAAAACTTAGATTGGTACGACTCATAAAAAAGTTTGTGGATTACAAAAAAGGTTATTATTTGTAATATAATGGTTAAAAGTTTGGGAGTTTTGTGGTTTTTATTTGTTGTTAATATTTAAATAACTAGGTCACACTAGGTACCTTAACACTTGTCAGTCGCTGTTCTTTTTTATGCTTTTTAATTTCAGGAATAAATCATCTTCAGATTCATAAAAAGTTGTAAATTTTTCCCTAACGTCTTTGCTTTATACCAATGCAATTTTTAGATCAATGTCAACTTGGCACAGTATAATGCATGTAAATCGATGACCTGTAATTCGATAACCAGGTTGGAACCTACGAACTTCCAAAGTAGCAAACTGTACTATCATATTTAGACTCTCGGTCACTTTGCTTATCCAGACGTTCTTTATAATCCATTCAAGTGAACTTCGTTATAAATACAAACATATACACAACACGCAATAAAACAAAAATGAAAAAAACAAAATGAACATTCTGAGATATGATGTACCCAGTCAGAAGACAGGTTCTGTACAGTAAAGACAATGGCTCTAAATTAGCTAGTTATTTCATTGAAATATTAATTCTAGAACCTACCATAAATGAATTTATTAATAGGCTTAAAATTCTAGTTTTCAGTAGCTTAAGATAATTTTTTTGTTTCGTATATTCATTTTTCGAACAGGCTGTGTAACGATTGTGTTTTATTTCCTTACAAACATTATGTGCGTCACTTGTTTTTGTAAACACTAACCAGAGTAATAAATAACTAATGAGCTTGACTTGTGAGAAAGTAACTTAGATAAAATAAAACCTGAACACAAAATCTCACAATAAATACGTTTACTAACCTCAAACGCGTTTCAATGACAATGTCGCCATCCTCAGTGATGCACGGGCTACAGTAACTAAACTATAACTGATCTAACAGTGTGACAATGCACCGTATAAATACCTAACCAGAAGGGGCGTACCCTACAGGGGGCGTGTCATAACCTATGCTAAGGCGTTAACCACCGCCTACCGTTTATCAAATATCTTAACAATATAACTTAAATAAGATAGCTAAACTAATATTAATATTTAACAAAACATAGCATTATTACATTAATAAAGAATTCTGTAAAGGACCTAATTCATTATTCACAATTATGTTACGGTATTAATTAACTGTGAAATGTGTCCTAAAAAGTATATAGGTCAAACCATAAGAAGCATGAAGATACGAGGTAAAGAACACTTTTCTCATTTAAAATATAATAGGCCTGATAAATCTGCTATGGCTAAGCATTGTTTAGATGAAAATCATCATTTTAAAATAGAAAATTCTAAACTGTTAAAACATGTAACTAAACCCAACACATTGGACGCTTGGGAAACTTTTTATATTAACAAATACCGTAACATAATTGTGAATAATGAATTAGGTCCTTTACAGAATTCTTTATTAATGTAATAATGCTATGTTTTGTTAAATATTAATATTAGTTTAGCTATCTTATTTAAGTTATATTGTTAAGATATTTGATAAACGGTAGGCGGTGGTTAACGCCTTAGCATAGGTTATGACACGCCCCCTGTAGGGTACGCCCTTTCTGGTTAGGTATTTATACGGTGCGTTGTCACACTGTTAGATCAGTTATAGTTTAGTTACTGTAGCCCGTGCATCACTGAGGATGGCGATATTGTTGTTGAAACGCGTTTGAGGTTAGTAAACGTATTTATTGTGAGATTTTGTGTTCATATTTTATTTTATCTAACTAACCAGAGTTATATAATTACAGCACGCACGAGAGAGGCAGTGTAAAAGTAGCTCCAGATACTAACTTATCCGACTTTACAGTCATTCTAAAGAACGTTGGTGATTCATTGAAAGATATAACAGTATTCTCACACCAGAGACAACTAGGCACTAACGCTTGCTCTAAGGATAACGGAGGATGCGAGGAACTTTGTTTGTTTAATGGCACACATCCTGTTTGTGCTTGCGCTCATGGATTGGTTGATCAAGACGGCAAAAGTTGTAAAGGTATGGTGGTTCTTAAATATTTGTAGCTGCAGATCTGAAATTTTAAAATAATTTTTACGACAATACAGGCATTAATGGTTGAAAATAAAAATGTTTATGTATAATAATTTGTACGTGGTAAAATAATAAAGTACAGTAGAGCCACGGTTAACAGAGGTAATGTGGATCTAGGGTATCTCGGATAAGTGAAAACTCCGATAACACCGACTCTGTCAAAAATCAAGAGGGAAACTTACGGTAAACTGGTGAAATCATTGAAAACATGGTCAAAGATGTGAAAAAGGCATCTACTGTGTTATCAAATGAAAAACTAACATCCAAATGAAAATAAAATACAAATACAAAATGATAAAAACACATACTGCATGTTCCAGTAAACAACTTTTTTTTAAGAAGTCCATAAGTGTTTCCTGTTTAACGGAACTGGCTCGCTTGAAAACTAAACAAACAATATGCAGTATGACACACGAGACTCTAAAGATCGAGTGTTTTCGTGATACTGAATCAAACTACTGTGTTCACAACAACTAAAGGAGACGTGTGAGAGGGGGGGGGGGGTAGGGTAGAAATTAGACGCAATAGAAGGTCGGACAGAAGGAAGCAGGTGCAAGCCAAGCCAAGGTAAGATCACCATCGCATAAACAATAATCACAGATACCTCTTGCTTTTTTTCATTCACTCGAGGAACTCGTCACACATTAAAATCCTTAAAACTTATAACACTTACACAAACACGAAAACATTAGCGCTTCACCGGACTTATTAGAGTGCACACCGGTGCTGGACAAGACTGCTTAATGTTTTTGTGTTTGTGTAAGTGTTACGTGTTTTAACGATTTTAATGTGTAACGAGTTCCTGGAGTGAATGAAAAAAAGCGAGAGGTATCTGATGGTGAAGTTGTGAAGACTTCGAAACATGTCATGAACGTAATTAGATCAAAAACAATTTGAAGTCACAAGACGTGCCTTATAAGGTAATTCATTGTGACTTGGTACTGAAAAAATGCATATTAAAATAATCACAGACGTCTGGTCTACTCTTACTGTGCTACTAAGTGTATCCGACTACCCGATTAATAATATTGTTTATTCCAGTCATTTGTTTGATTGTTTATTTAGTTCACTACTAATAAATAAATAAATTATCTATTATTCTCTTGAATTAAACAGTACTTGTACCTGTCAAAATACCTTAAAACGTAAAAAATCCTAATCAAATTGATGATTAGTAAAGCATTGGAATTACTGTACTATACACTGTTAAATAATGATTTATTTACAGGAACCATTTTTGACGATACATTATGTGACTAATATTAGTACAGTACAGTAGAATTGCCGCTATATGCGGATTTCACGTTGCGCGGTTACTTTAATGCTTGCGTCTACCGTAAACTGAACTTTTTTTGTTTGTTTTTTTACTACCTCGGTTAATCCGGAACCTGGTTAGTCAGGGCTCGGATAACCGCAACTCTACTGTAAAAAGTTTCTGATAGTTAAGATTTAATTTCATTATAACTAAGTAGTAAAAGGTTAAAATAATTTTTGCAAGACTAGGTATGGAACAAAATGTCAGAGTCAGTAGTATAATAACATTTCGTATACCTTGTGTTGCAGGTTAAGTGTAATTTTTAACGATATTTTTAAACCATAATATATCATACAGCTGTTTTGTATTTACAACCAAAATTTGTTTCAGATTATGATAGCTTCTTGATGTACTCTAGAGTGGTACGCATTGACAGTATTAACATCCAAGACAAATCTAACCTGAACTCTCCTTTCCCAATCATACAGCATAAGGAATTGATGAGAAATGCGATAGGACTTACGTTTGATTTCGCACGTTCTACTTTATACTACTCGGACATACAACGAGGCGCTATCAACGCAGTCTTCTTCAATGGTTCTAACCATCGAATCATCATTGAAAGTAAGACTTACAGTTATAATGTGTACGGTTTAAGTATTTTGAAGCAAAGTAAAATATGATTCAAGTAGCTGTAGCTATTCTGGGTTAGGCGAGTCCTGCATTGCCTCTGGTCTAATATCTCCTATGCATTTATCGTTTCATGTTGTTATTTGATGATTAAGCAGAATAAAGTGGTTAAAATTAGTGCGGGTGGGGAAGAAGCAATGGGATTTTGTACAATTCAGAAATTATATTTTGATCTCATTTTTATACGGAGAAAACAACTTCCTTCTCTTTGTTGCTTTTAGCAAACATACAGTTGTGATAAAAAAATACAGTGAATAATTTTATTACAGTCAAAGTAATAAGTTTAAATAGAATTTGAATTAATCCCCTTCAAAGTACTGTCCTTGACTAGTGATGCACTTGTCCCGATGTTGAATTCATGACTGTATGCATTTCTTTAAATCATCTTTCGGAAGGGCTTTCAGCTGCTGGGTCGAGGCCATATAAATATCGGGACTGGTGTTAAAACGTTTTCCTTTTAGCACATTTTTTATTTTTGGATAGAGCCAGAAGTCGCATGGTGCTAAATCTGGTAAGTAAGGCTGATGTGGATAGATAGGAACACTTTTACCGGCAAAAACTTGCGAATCAGAAGCGACTTGTGGCACAGCGCATTGTCGGAAGCCATTGGCTCCTTTTTTCTGGTGTCTTTTTTCGCATATCCTTTCGCAAACGTTTCAGTGCCCCTTGTAAAATTCAGAGCTTACAGTAGTTCCCTTTGGAACGAACTTTGATGTCCTCGCAACAAAAAAAAAAAAAAAGACCTCGATGTTCAACTTTGACTGGCGTGCCTTTTTAGGGCGAGGGAGTTACTGGTTTTCCATCGAGAACTCTGAATTTTTGTCTTCGGAGTCATAGCCATAAAAACAACTTTTACCTCCGGCTACAATTTTTACCATGAAATCCAGACCTGCATGAAGACGACCCTTCAATTCCGTGTGAACTGAGACACGATATTCCATCTGTTCATCAGTAAAAAGTCTGAACAAATTTTGCACTCACTCGTCTCATTTGCAAATTATCGGTTAAAGTGCTTTGCATGTTCGCATACTGGATTTTATGTTCTTCGCTAAGCTCTCGAATAGTCATTCACCTGTTTGAACGAACAATTTTGGCTACTTTTTTCACATTTTTATCTTTTTTTGAGGTCGAAGGACGACCCGACCTTTCCTCGTCTTCAACTGACTCATTTCCGCTTTTAAATCGATCATACCACTTGTAAACAGTTTTCAGAGTTACCACATTCCATATACTGATTTTAACAATGCATGAGCTTCTTTGGCACTTTATTGCAACTTGATACAAAACTTAATATTGATGCATTGTTCGAAATACATAATACACGACAGACAGGGTAACCAAGACCTCACTCTAGCGGCTCTTGAAGCTGACTGACTAGTCAGAACGTGTTTAAAATTGACACTGCCTGTCTCAAAAGATCAGGCTATCGGACATGTTAGATGAAATGGATGTAGTATCAGCAGTTGCTGACATAAAAATTAATTGACCGTATTTTTTTATCATACCTCTTAGTTGGCCTTGTACCTAAGGTGCTAGTGTATTTGACTCCCAGAGTATAAGATCCCCATTTCGAATTTAAGTGAGGATCATGGCTGTTTGTTTAGTTAGAAAGTGATTTTCAGGCAATGAAGCTTGTACTTGCTGTTCACCTTAAAACAACTTTTCGGGCTTACAGTTTTTTAAGAAATTAACGTTTTGAATTCGACTGAAGATTCTGAACTCAAATCCAATAATACTAAACCCACAGACTTGGTTTTCTCTTGAACTTTGGCAACAAAATGTAGCTGCAATAGCGGTTTCTGTAAAGTCCAGTTTGGATCTAATGGAGCACGTTGACTCGAATCAGATCTGGTCAAGTCAAGTTTGGATTTAATGGCACCAACCATTAAGAGTAATTTTAAACATAAAACATTGATCATGTATCGATTTTTATATGAGCTGTATTATTAAATATTATTTTAATGAAACCGTCATAATTTCCCTTTTAATAGATTATAATATAAATATGTCTTAGTTTTTATACTAAACAACCCATAGTTTGAACTTCAGTTGAAAAATCTTCATTATTATTAAACCTAAATAACCTCTAATCTAAGAATAATACGACTGGATAGAGATGATTACTTGGACAAAAAGAAACTTTGAAATCTATTAATTAAATTATCACACTGATTCTTTTTTATTCACATTGTCACTGGAATGAAATCTGGGTTTCTTACAAAACACATGAGAGCAAAGGAGTCGCACCATGCCGATTCACCAACCAAATCCCCAAAAAATCAGTAAACAATGAAGTTTGGAAATCATGGTCTCCTTAAACCTCAGTTAGCTTACATGATTATGTAAATACCTTGTTACACTGCTCACAGTCCAATATCTCTTTATGTCAGTGACGATCGTTTCGCCTATTTTATTCAGCCATTGTCAAACCAAATTTTTGTTGTTATTGCATTCAATTTAAATGCGCATCAACTTTAAAATACACACAATACACAACACAACACATAAACGTACACCACAACACTTTGAATACGTAACATTTCAAACATATCACAATGCCTCCTTCGTATACGGTTAACATGCGTGTTCACTCGTTCATTCCTTGGTTAATACTCAAACGGTTTGAGGAGTTTCATACAAAATTGTCTAATTTTTCATTATTAGACCTTCAAAATGAACAAATTTATAAAAATAAAACATATATAAAATTTTACATATTAGGAACATATATATGACAATAGATGTCACTAAACTTCAAAGTTGCAGACTTAGAGCTACATATGAGTGGCAGATATTCCTACATTAGCTAATATGGAGCAAAAGAATAAGCTGCCAAAAATATGTGACGTCAGCCTATTTCAATTAGACCAGCAGTCTCAAATTTGCGGTATCAGTCTGTAGATAGAAACCTGTCGTCCCATAAATGAACACAAGTCTATGTTGATGAAAAACTTTTACAGTTGCTGTAGCGAACGTGTTAACGGATATTATTTCCCAGGTGGATCTTTTAACTGTCATAATTTAAATTTGTTCAACTAGAAATAATTACATTGCATTTGGTAGCTTCAAAAAATTTTGAGAAATTTTCCTTAGAAAATGGCAATATAAAACTGTTTAGAAATCATTCAAACTGACTCAAGGGCGGATCCAGGACTTCGCCACGGTGGGGGCGCTTCCGGGGGGTCCCGGAAAAAATTAGGATTTTGTTGTAGTCTAAAACGTACTTTAAGGCAATCTTATCTTAAAATGTTATAAAATGTTTACTCATAAACACCAACATATATTTAATTGAAGGACTAAGTTTTTTTATTTTTACATAAACTTATAAGGATTATGATGATGTTTTGGAGATTTATCTTCATATACAGCAATGAAAACGCCTATATATTAAACTGTAAATTTTAATAATTCATCATTTTACATATAAATTTTAAATATATAAAATATATTTTTAAGTTCTTATCAAAAATTGATTGTTTTATTATAAATTTTTGGCAAGCTTTTTATGCACGAAAAAACATAAGACTTTTTGGAAGGATGACAATAAACAAACCATAGTTACAATGTTACAAAACAATTTTATTTACTAAATTTAACTTGTTTTTAGCTAAATACACTTTATAGTACAAAGTGAAGTCGTCTTGGCTTCTTTGCAAACTTGTTTATAACCTCGTTGACATCAACATTAATGTCTCTGTGGACATGAATCAGAGCCAGTCCTGTTAGTCTCTCTTCAGTCATTCGAGTTCGAAGCCAGGTCTTTAGACGCTTTAATGAAGAAAAACTGCGTTCTGCAGATGTCACGCTGACTGGAAATGCAGCTTGTAGTTTGAGAAGCTGGTAGAGTTTCGGATATATGTCCGAGTCACAATGCTTTAAACTGTCTAAAATCGTTGTTGGTCTTTTCAATGAATTTCTCCAGGGTTCTTGCCAAACCTGGAATTCTCCCTGAAGGGCACTCTTTTACTACTGATTTCGCCCTCCATTCTGCATTTATTTACTTAAGTCGCTATCCTAAATGTTATTGGTTTTGCTGATAGCTTGTTGAGGGTTGGGCAAAAGGCAGCTCTAGCCAATAGCGGCCACATTCCTGATGCAAGCATTCAAGTGATCTGCAGACAGTACCTCTACCCTAGCGCTATTTCGCAAAGAAGCTTTTATATTACTTTACTTACTTGTAATTTCTACACTAGTAGTTCTGTGAATAGTAGATCTCGCTCGTTAAAATAACAAATGTGGTTATGAGCTTAGGTTAAAAATAATGTGCCAGTAAGGAAGTAAGCACAAGGTTTAGCCAGCGAAACATTATTTTACAATTCCCGCGATTCCGGGATTTCTCATTTTTTTTCTTTTCTTGAGCTTTAACTGCTAAAGATTTTCTTTTAGAGGCATTGTGTTTTATTTAGGTTAATAATGCTTAAGATAGCTAAAAATATCAAGTTATAGAGTGAAAACATATAATTAAATATTTACATACTTTAATAACTAAAACTTAACAATGTATTTACAGTTCCATAACTTCCATATCATATTCCAATATTAGAAATAATGAAAACAAACGATGTTAAAACGTTGTGATAGTGATCTCAACTTTATTCTCAACCCATGTACAACACTTCCCACGGTGTCCAACGGTCATTTTTTGTATGTAATTTATCGCTGAGCGGTTTCATTTGTTTCATCTCATTTTGTAATTCAAGTAAATCTAAGTCAAATACTTTTATGAAGTTTACAAGAATTCAGTTTAATTCTTTGATTTATTCTCTACACTTTCTTATTATTATATGCCATTTTTTGCAAAGGATATATTCCTAAATTACTATTCAAAACAGGCCTAGTTTTGTTAGCAGTCTTGTAGTAGGAACATAAAAACTGGTGTTTTCAAAATAAGAAATTTGAAATTGATAAATATTTTTATATAATTCTATTTAGAACTAAATTACGAAATGTTTTTAAATTTATGAAAAAAATTACAATAATTTTTACTAATTTTTATGTAGGCCTAAAGTTGATTTTTTTCCTTTCGTTACTGAATATGCTAATAACTAATAAATGTTTCTTTGTCTAATAACTTTGTTAATTTTACTTCAATCATTTTTTTACTGGCATATATGAATTCTTTGAACCTTTATCTACAAAAAAGCTATGCAACACTTTTAAATTGGTTTAGAATTAACGTATAAAAACATGGTTGAAATAAAAAAACTTGGACGATTTTTAATAAATTTGAAGTTTACTGCCATTTTGTGAGCTTACCGTTAGAGAACGGAAAAAAATCAAGGATACAATTTTGTTGAAAATCAAATTTGCTATTAGCAAAATGTCATTCGTTTTTAAATTCGACTTACGGTTAAGGGTCTGCTCCAGTAAAAAAAAAAAGGATTTTTATCCCATAAGAGCAATGTTAAATTTCAAACCATTTATTTCGTTTACTTTTTATCATAAAATTGTTTGCAAGATCTCATTTCAAGCACAGTCACAATACGCATCCGTCTTGCAATTTACATTTTTTAAAATTTCTTTCATTTGTCAAGTAACTGACATTTAGTAAGTACAAAGTTTGAATTTTTTTCCTAACAATAAAAAATTAATATTAAAAATAATTTGCAACACGGATCCGAAATTTTATAAAGAACATTCAGTTTTTTTTTCAACACTCAATTAAAAAAGATAGACTTATAAAATGGTTTGAAATAAGGCAATGTCAAAGCGTTCAGCTGCAAGAAATTGCACGGTTTAGATAGGGATACAGTGATACCGGAAGTGCGTTTCCTGTGGCTTTCTCGTTTACTGGAGCAGACCCTTAAGCCACAAACTGGCTTTGGAAAAAAGCTTACACTGAGAGAAACGGTGCTGCCGCCATTTTTATTTTATTTAAGGGGTTAAAAATGAAAAATGGAAAAAACCTTATATATACATGGCTCGGCCTAGGAATAAGGAACATTCATGCAAAAAATCATCAAATTCGGTCAAGGCGTTTGGCCGTAATCGTGAGACAGACGAAATGCCGAACAGTCGAGTTAAAACGGAGACCTCACTTCGCTCGGTCAATTAACAAATTTGTTTTTTTTTTTTGCTGACGGGGGGGGCGATCCACCCAATCGCCCATCACTGGATCCGCCACTGAACTGACTGCTAGAACTCTTAAAGACAGTATATTTTATGATTTAATAGTAACTCTCAATTATATTTGTTGCAGAACAAGGATCTATAGAAGGTTTAGCTTATGAAATGACCGAGAATGTCATCTTCTGGACTTGCAACAATGATGCGACTATTAACAAAGTCAACCTTAGTTCCGAACAACCGACTCCTGAAATTGTTATCAAGTTGGGACCCAGTGACAAACCGCGTGGAATCGCTGTCGACAGTTGTGATTTGTAAGTTTCACCTGCTGTAGTTTTGTATTTGTTTCATGTAATGTTACTTTATCTTAGATTTATATTACATTTATTGTGTCTTTCTTAAAAATGTCAGCAGATGTTGTGGAAAGTTTATTTGAAATTTAAGCCAACAGATTAACTTGAAGGATAAAAGAGAAAGATTACAAGTTGATACCAAGACTTCACTTGGTATTTATTTACCAGGAAAAGTAGGCACTTAGAAGTACCCTGAAGCACAGTGCCTTTTCAGTACCTTTCCATGGATGTATATTTCAATGTGGATAGATACTATAACTTGATAAGTATTTGATTATTGGGAGAAATTTGCTCTAATGGCTCTAAATCCATTGCAATTAAAGAGTTATCACTGTTAGTTGTTACTGAACCATGGTTACTACCAGTCTCCAAAAAGTTACAAATGGGATAAAAAGGTCATACAAGTTCAAATAAATTCACAATTTGTTGTTCGAGATTACTATTTGTTTTTAAACTGTCTTGATGGAATCTAAATTTTTTACGCTGTGCAGCTTCAAATAGAGGGCTTAATATTGGTAAGAACATATATCTTATTGCATCCACTTATGTAAAACTTATGTCAAATCTGAAAATTTTGGATCTTTTGAAGATTTGTTCAGTTGGTAAAATCGTTGATTTATTTGATACTTACAGTAACAGATGTTACGAAATTACAAGTATGATTAAAATTACTTTATTTGTATTTCTGTATATTTCGGTATGATGTTATATTTCTTGAAAATAAGGCCTTCAAATTTTTATTTTAGTTCTCTAAAACTCTCGATTATTTGGTGTATAATGAGGTAAAAAGTAAAATTTTGAATAAAATTTTTCTATTAATTGCCTTATATCTACTGCAGTTTCGGGTGAACCGCCATCATCAGGGCAATATATACATATTGTTGTTGCTTAACGCCTTCACTTTATGCCAGTTAGACTACTGAAAACAAGAAGTGAAATAACTCGCTGAAAAATCCATGCCAATAGCTGCATTCAAACTGTCGCATATGACGTCGCAGCCTTGTAAACCGAGATACTTTAATAATGCTTCCTGTTTTGATCAGACACAAAAAAACATTCCACTACATGTGGAAAATAAATTGTTTAAAACTTTGCAAGTATGTACGCAAACTGCGTTTTCAAGTATGTGAATGTTCGACAGGCGAGTCCATACTGGCTTAGTTCTTTTGTCTTTAGGTGGACTTTGTGTTTAAATTAAGGTCTTGAACGCGTTTGACTGGTAGCAGAGTTGATAAAATGCATTTGTAGAATCACGCTTCTTGCCATATGTACCTATCTATGTATGATTGTGTTTTTATTATCCTCATATAGGGCAATGTGCCCAAAACTGCAGTAGTAATAAGGTCAGAAGTGACTGAAAATGTGATAAGTAGATGTATGTGTATACTGAAATTAAATTTTCAATACTCCGCAATAGTAGAAAATCTGTTGGAGATGTGTTTTTCTGCTTTCTCTGGACGTTGGTCTTTATAGATTCCCCTTTCCTCAGTCTAATAAGCTTAAATCCTCCTCAATTTATTCCATTTTTTAATGCCACTAAAATATTTTTGTTTTCTATTTCCAGACGAATGTATTGGACCAACTGGAACTCGCATCATCCATGCATTCAGCGAGCGTTCTTGAATGGTTTCGAGCAAGAAGCCATCATCACTACAGATATCCGTATGCCAAATGCTTTAACTTTGGATCACTCCGCTCAAAAGTTATTCTGGGGGGATGCAAGATTAGATAAAATAGAGCGTTGCGAATACGATGGAACTAATCGAGTGGTGAGTTTAAGGAGCAAATGGTGTTAAGTACTGGGCGAAAACAAGATTTAGAAATCTGGATGTCAAGAGTATGATATTCTTGATTGTACTTTACTTGATACTTTTGAAAGTCTCTAGTAAAATCTTAGACTTTTTATAAACAATTGTAAAAAGGTGCATCCAAAATTATAAATATACTACTGGACCCGGCAAGGCTTTATATTGCTTGATTTTAGTATACAGTCAACTCCCGATTATCCGGGATAATTACCGGCAAGACCATCATGGATAATGTGAAAACCCGGTTTAAGCAATTCGTTATAGTTTAGGGCTCAAATACAAGGTATTATGCAAGAATTATAAACATAATGGTTATACTGTATCTTTAATCACTCTTAAAACGTATAAAAACAAACACAGAGCATTAGTTAGATTGAAATAGCAGTTCAGCAATATATTATTTACAATGTTCAAACACGATTAAAATAGTCCAGAATGTTCAACAACGAGTAAAATAGTCCGTTAGAGTTTTTTGATGTTTCGCGTTTGCTTCCTTTTTCAAAATTGTGGATCTTATTTTTTGTAACACGAGCTTGACTGTCTAAATAGTCAAGAAGGCCTTCGACGTAACTCAGAGCTCTGCCGTGTGTCACTTTCGGCTAGAGATGTTACGTCAATAACATAACTGCTACTTAGTAACTGCCACTCTATTCGCTGACAAAACGTGAATAGATGCTACTCGTGATTGCAGTAGCATCAGTTTCGTGTTAGTCGTTATTCGTTTGCTACAAGGCCGCCCGCCCTCCTTTCACCCGCATTTTTTCACTTCTTGCCCCACCACCTCTCTTGTCTCTCAACCCGGTTGACGATCCCGGTTGAGCCGCAACCCGTATAAACCGATCCCGTTTAATCGGGAGTTGACTGTATTAAGCACATACTTACATTAAATTATCAAATACAATTTAGTGAGGTATTGAAAAATGAATTTTAAAGGGACTTGTAGTTAAAATAAAATCCTTAAGATCAGGACAGGCGGTCAGGGCGCACATATTAATCATATGGGTTTAATGTTAATGCAATTTATTGTTATTGCATAGGGGTAGTTACCCCATTTTAATCTTTTTAACTGTAATGATCATATTCTCAAAACAATCCTGGTACTAACATGCAAATTGTGAAAATAGTTAAGTAGTTTTTGATTATATAGAAAAACTAAGTGTATAAATCATTATTTAACTTTAAGGGTAGTTATTCAGTTTTATCCATTTGACTTAAGTAATCAAATTGCAAATGGTTTTATATCATTTAAGAATATTATTACATAATTTTAGCTCTAAAACTTGGCAGAAGTTAGTTCAATTTATAAAAATGTATTATATAGGGATAACAACCCCATTTCAACCCCTTGAGAAAATGTCATATAATATAAATAACATACTAGTAAAACAAGAC
>JAGFPH010002449.1:55857-66987 GCA_018207615.1 Philaenus spumarius | reverse complement strand
GTATTGCTAAATTTATATATTGTTTTAAGAGCTCAGACATGCCTTTCCATTCAGATAGCTTCAAATATAATTTAAATTCAAAATCTCATGAGATATTAGTAAAATGAATTAGACCCTAGTTACATGCCATTTTTTTTTAAATTGATTTGCAGATAAAATAAATTTTCAAGCGTCTTTAGTTGTTTAAGATTTTAGATTAATAATAATATGAGCTATATATATAAACTTATAATGTGTAGATTACAAACAAGTATGATTGAATAAATCAAAAGTGTACCACTATCAGATGTCTTTTGGGTCAAGTTTATTACATCCTTGTGTCTTTCAAAGTACTACCATACAATTAGAACCTACCCTTATTGAAATTAAACATTAAATTAAAGTAAAGTTAAAGTATAGCCTAGCATCATTCGGATGTTAGAACATTTTTGTAAAAAATAGAAGTCTAGAGTATTTTTTATAGTTTTTTAATTTTTTTTGTCGACTTCTTATATTAAATAAATTCACTAAATTAAATTTTTGTAACCAAGCAAGTTACAAACGTTATATGTGGATTATTACTCAACTACACTTTATTATTCTTAATTTCCTTTAATACTCTTCGCTTGTTATTCAACTTCAACTACAAAAAATATTCATCTCATATCTTAACTTCCAATACAAAAACACATTTCTCCACTTACCTTAGCTTCAACTTATAAATCCACATTTCACCTTAAACACCTCCTTCAATTTGACTCTTAAAAAAATATATTCCACATATAACATATCTCTATGCTTTCTTGACTTTATTATGCATATCATTGCTTATTTAAAATTCTTATTTACTAATTTAATTTCTCAGGTTGTGAATCCTTGACTGTGAAAGTACACGCTAGATGGACTTCATGGTTAACAAATTAAATTTAAGACATCGTGGCGAAACAACTGTGTTTTTACTCACTCATATTAATCAAGCAATTATACAGAGACAAATTAATCATTATCATGAAAATAAAGTACAACAAACTATCAGAAATTAACATAAGATAGCCTACAGTCTATAGCTAAGTGAAATAGGCTGAGACGCAATTTTAAATTAAGATGAAGTTATGTATAAAAAAAATAAAATTTTGAAATTCATTAATTATTATGGCCATCTATACTCACAAAATCGTTCAAATTATAGTTTGTACCTAGGATTTATGAGATGACTTTGGATATTTCTTCACACTTGATGATCTCGACGCGCACTAGAATCGTAGTCACATGGTCACATATGCACAAGTTAAATTTTCTCCACAATCACATAATATATTCTCACGCCGAAGCGTACACCATAACTACACAGCTTACTGATTACTGTGAGCTATCACTTTCACTTGTTTGTATGAAAAAACCACCTTTTTGGAAACATTTATTACTGCCACACACACCAACTAGTCGATATCAAACGCCATCTTTTTTCCCAAGGAAGCGGCACATGACCTTCTCGATCAGTGCAACGCTTTACAGTTGTTCAATTGCAGTCCAGGTTTACTCACTCTGTACACTCATATACTTGTTCATGTTATGGTTCGTTTATCTCGTTATTTAGATTTATGACTTCAATTACTTTAAATGTTTCTTATGTGACCATTTATACCACTCTTTTACTTGTTCTTTTGTTTTGTATCCACACCACTGTTTTTATCTTATGATGAACTTTTCCATACTTTATATATTATATATTTTTATTCATTAATGTCTTTTTATTTATCAAGTATTTAAGTCTGCTTCTTTAATTATTTATTTTACAGTCTGCTTAGTTTTAACTTTATGTTTATCTGAATTATTAAATTTCAACTATTTTGCGTCTTAAATGAATTTATACATGTATATATGAATTATAAATATTTATTATTGAATCTTGCGTCTCTTTATCTACCAGACCATCCTTCTATGTTTTAGATGTTATGGGAATTTATTTGCTAAATATATATATTTCTGTTACATGGACTGTATGTGTCACAGATAACTCCCTGTTCATGAAAGAAATTTGTTAAATATACTTTCATGAACACCCAAAGACAAAACAGTCCCTGCAACAGAAAAAAAATTTCTCAAAAAAAAATTTTAAATTTCTAAAAAATTTGGTCTTCACATTATTAAAATTTTACAATTACAAGTTATAAAACTATTATTAACATATACAAAATTTAAATCACAATTCCAATTCAAAAACTGTTTGCCAAAATTCACATTTAAAATTAAACATTAGTTGCTACAAAAACCAAACAAAATTCAACTTATCATAAATCATAATTATTAATCATAATCAAACAATATTCAAAAAATCAAACATCAAAATTAAATATCAAAATCAAATATCACTGAAAAATCAAAATTACACATTATTCATGAATCAAAATTATCAATCAAAAATTAAACACCATTGAAATCATTCAAATATTAGAGTTTCCATTGTTTAACACTCAACATTGTTATGTTCAAACATTATTCACAAATCAAAAAATTATACACCATTCACAAATCAAAATTCACTTATTTATCAAAGATTGCACATCATAAGTTACTATGGCAACAAATAAAATTCATTTATCTTTAATTTGTGGCAATTCTTTACTCAATCATCCTTAGTTAACACATTTTAAATAACCATTCATACTACAAATCAAATCTATTACAAATCTTTAAAATTTACATTTAATATACATTCACTCAAATTTATTACATTATACAACAAATTGTGAATACCACTTTTTAAATGGCAATGACCCCCTCTCAAACAACGTACATGGATCACTCCACCAGAATGTGATAATCAAACAAGAAATGAAAAATAAAGATGAAAAACATTATTTTTTTTTTTCAACAGATTATTGAACCTGTTGTAATAATCAAAAGTCAACTGTTAAATTACATACTTGCAACATACAGGCAGCACCTTATCATAATCCGAAAAACAAACTCTTTTGTGTGGGGAACTGTGACTTGTAATAATCTGGTTTGCCTTATCGCCGCCCTACCCATTTCTGTAATTGTGATAGTTGTGAAAAGCCTGGTCCAACTTTTCTTTAACTTTCAGCCACCTCCTCTCTTTTTCCTTCTCCATTAGAACTAATCACTGAATAATTTTCCCACTCTTGTCTCAAGATTACCTACTCTCCTAAAACTCTTATCTCGCGTTTAGTCAATGTTTAACAAACTCTTGTTTTTGCTTGTCGTTAAATACTACCACTGGATTTTTACTCCATCTTGATAACAAATAAATTGCAAAACTTCCCAATCTTGGATCACTCTCACACACCCAAACGCTATTTAAAATTTTGGGAGTTTTAAACATAAAAAAAATAAATTAAAAATAATTAAATAACTAAAGCATTTATTCTTTTTTTATTTTTTTAGAACTTTAGGTACTATGCATAATTTTAAAATTTTAATTTGTGTAATTTGGAAAATAAACCAATTAACATAGAGTTTTATATTATATTTTTTAAATATTGGGTTATTCCATATTTACTATGAAGCCTTTTACTGTATCAAATCTTAATAAACAATTTAAAAAATAATATTGATATTTTGCGTTTGTTATAACATTTTTGGTTAAATTTTACATTGTTATTGCCATGTTGTTTTCTAAATATTTATTAATATCTAAAAATGTTTCACTTTTGTGTTTACTTTAATTATTTTTCTTCAGCTAGTAGATCTGTTATTATTAAAATGTGTTTCCCCAAATTTCAGATTTTGTTTTACAAAATAATTTAGTATAAATATCTGCTGCATTTGTTTCAGATTTTGACAAAAACAACTCCGCAACATCCATTTGACATAGCAGTTTATGGAAACTTTTTGTTCTGGACTGATTGGGTTCAGCATGCTGTCATACGTTCTAATAAGTACACCGGAGCAGACGTAGTTTGGTTAAGGAAAGATGTCCCTCGTCCTATGGGAATAGTGGCAATCGCTAATGACACTAATGACTGTAAGTTGTATCACAAATTCATGTCACTGTTTAAAATATCTTGGTGTTCTTGTTTCGATTTTGAAATGCGTGATAAACCCTTAAAAGGGCTGTTTTCATGATTGCTTGGCTGCATACCACGGGGCTTCTTGAGAAGCAAGATCCTGGCGTTCAGTTAGCTGTTACACTATCCAGGGGCAGGAACGAGGACAAACAGGCGAGTGCGACTACATACCAGGATTATCTGCGTTAAGCATAGATGCTGAGATATTGGCCATCAATGCAGCCCTAACGAGCTGCATTAGCACACAATATCAAGACATTTGCATACTCACCGACTCTAAATCGGCCCTTGAAGGCTTACAAATGAATTCACCCAGTGACTATTACTTCCGAATATCTGAAATGAAAACTATACTCCATGCTCTGAAGAAAAAAGGAAAAAATATCGTCTTCCAGTGGGTTCCATCTTATTGCGGAATAAGCGGCAACGAGCAGGCAGACAAAGTAGCAAAACGTGCCACAAAAATGGGCCTCGTCATGCCACCAAAACTATCACTAAACAAATGCAAAAATATAATCTGCAAATCAATAACAGATGAATGGATACAGAGATGGAGCACCGATACTGTCGGAAGATCGTTATTCGAAATTCAAAAAGCTCCGACGCCTGCAAACTGGTACAGAGGTGTCAGTCGCCACATTGCTATTTTCATTACGATAGCTAGAGTCGGCCATATCATTACGAACAGCTATCTGAAAAGATTCCGACTAGTCGATTCCGAAACCTGCAATAACTGTGGAATGGAGGAGGAAACGCTGAAGCACATACTACTCGAATGCTCGAACGAAAACACAGCCAGGACGGCCCTTCTAACAGCACTAAAAGGCATTCCAAACCCCATGAAAGTTATACTACAAAAGAAAGAGTACTGGGCATTGGCAGCTGCGGTTTACCACGGACACCGAGTCGTCGGCATTACCTGAAGCCGGAAGCTTGAAAGAAGAAGTAAGAAGTAAGTAAAATATCTTGGTTAAAGGCTTATTTGTTTTCGTGTACGATTTATAATATTGGCCAAAAGAAATTGAAATCCAATATTGGTATTGGTAGACATTGAAATCAAATAAAATCACAATACGGAGTGTGATAAAAAGATATAGTGAATAGGTTTTTATAGCAGCAACTGCTGACACTACATCCATTTGATCTAATACGTCCGATAGCCTGATCTGTTGAGACAGGCAGTGTCAAGTTTGAATACGTTCTGACTTGTTAGTCAGCTTCCAGAGCCGCTAGAGTGAGGTTGTGTTTACAGCGTCTGTCGTGCATCAAGGATTTTGAACAACGAATTAACATTAAGTTTTATTTCAAGTGTCAAAAAAGTGACACAGAAGCTGATGAAATCTTAAAATCAATGTATTTTGATAACGTGGTAACTATGAAATCTTTACAAGTGGTATGATCGATTTAAAAGCGGAAATGAGTCAGTTGACGACGAGGAAAGGTCGGGTCGTCCTTCGACCTCAAAAACAAATAAAAGTTTTAAAAAGTATCAAAAATTGTTTGTTCAAACAGGTGAATGACTATTCGAGAGCTTAGCGAAGAACTTAAAATCCAGCAAAGCATTTTAACCGATAATTTGCAAACGAAACGAGTTAGTGCAAAATTTGTTCCCAGACTTAAACAGATGGCAAATCTTGTCTCAGTTTACACGGAATTGAAGGATCGTCTTCATGCAGGTCTGGACTTCATGGCCAAAATTGTAACTAGAGATGAAAGTTGGGTCTATGGCTATGAATCTGAGACGAAAATTCAGATTTCTCAATGGAAAACCATGAACTTCTCTTGCCCTAAAAAGGCATGTCAGTAAAAGTCGAACATCAAGGTCATGCTCATTGTTTTTTTGTTTTTTTTGATAGTGAGGGTATAATATGATCAGAGTTCGTTCCAAGGGCAACGACTGTAAACTCCAAATTTTAGAATGGAGTTTTGGAACATTTGTGAAACGATGTGTGAAGAAATAGATCAGAAAAATGGATCAATGGGCTTCCTTCTACATCACAACAGTCGCTTTTGATTTACGAGTTGTTTTGCAGAAAAAGTTTTCCTGTTTGTCCTCATCCACCTTACTCACTAGATTTAGCACCAATCTACTTCTGGCTCTTTCCAAAAATAAAAAATGTTTTTACACCATTCCCCTAACATTGAGATGGCCAAGCAAGATCCAGCAGCTGAAAACCCTTCCAGACATGAATTCAACGTCGGGACAAGTTTATCGCTAGCCAAGAACAGTGCTTCGGGGAGATTAATTCAAATTCTATGTAAGCTTATTACTTGTTTATAATAAAATTATCCACCGACTTTTTTATCATACCTCGTAGCTCTTCCTCTGTTGTTTTGCCCGTTTAGATCGCCGTACACCTGTTTTATGTATTGGTATGACCTAAATAAATAAACTATATTCAAAAAAAGTATCTGCGTTAATATCAAGAGATTCTTTGTTTTAAACGGCTAGTAATTGTATTAAACCTCATAACTATTATTGATTAAATTTCTCTTTGAAATTGTTCACAGGTTTTTCAAACCCATGCCTTATATTGAACGGAGGCTGCGAAGACAGATGCAGACTGACTGTAACAGGAGCTGTTACATGTTCATGCAAATCTGGCAGATCCTTATTACCAGATAGGCGACGTTGTGCTACCAGTACTGCACCGAACTGCACACAAGATGAGTTCCAATGTTCGGATCTTGGTTGCATTCCTTACCATTTGACTTGTGACGGTGTGCCTCATTGTATTGATCTTTCTGATGAGGATGAAAAGTATTGTGGTAAGTGACTTTGTTACTACAGTATGAATCAGATTGGTTGACGATTTTAACCATCTTGTTAGCTTGGTTTAGTTGAAAAACTAATTAACTATAATCATAGTAAATTTTATATTCTTATTTTGTAATAAATTATTGAATACATACTTGATATGTTGTAGCCACACGGACCTGTCGTCATGGATACTTCCGCTGCCATAACAACAGATGTTTATCAGCTGGTAGACTTTGTGATGAAGTGAATGACTGTGGAGATGGATCTGATGAAGCTAATTGTAGCTGTGCCTCTGATATACACTTCCAATGTAAAGCAGGACCTTGTATATTGAAGAAGTTCAGGTGTGATAACGACCCAGACTGTCCGGACGCTAGTGATGAAATGGGATGTCGTGAGTAACTAAAATGCTTTATTATATAATGTAAATATTGTATTAGGTTGTTTTTATTTACTTCTTAAGACAAACGGAATTTCCATTCTTACAGACAATTCAAGTTTAAAAAATTTAATACTTCTAAACTGAAGTAGTATTAGTTTGACTCAGACGCCAAGGGTTCTATCGTCAACTGTACCAAAAGTTTACCAAAGTAACAATGCAACAACAAGTCATGTACTCAATATATACTGAGCTAACAATGAGAGAAATAAATTATACTTTGTTGTGTAGGCCAGTGAAAGGACTGGAAGCTTATTACCGTGCAAAGCTTGCGTAAAAGTAAAACATTTTTTCATCTCTTTGTAATAAACGTTTTCACCTATAGTTGTCTTTTAAGTATACGAGTATCCCTTAATACCGAGTGCACACTGTGCAACTGTTTTGGGACTTTGGCACCGTATAACTGTGAGGATGGGCACACGAGGTGATCGGAATGACATAAGTTTACAATCAGTTTCAAATCAGTTGCAGTTGATCGTTTTCTGCAGTTGCGTTGCACTTTTACGTTGCCCCGAACCACAACGTCTTTGGCAGTTTATATTCTGTTTTTGTCAACAAGAGTCACCAAGAACTAAACTTAAAAAGATCAGGATGAGCACCCATATTTACTGTCAAAAAGCATAATTTCTTGATAGTGTCTACAACACCAAGATTATCCTAGCAGAATTCGTTTGTAGTTCTGATAATTTTTTAAATTAACAGTCAAATTCATTTATAACATTTCCTCAAAAATACACAAGTGGCATTTAACTACTTCAAAATGGATACTCAATTTTTGTGTTTCATGTTTTATGTCTATAACTCAGTTTTATAGGATAAGCTATAGAAAAAATATAAACCTCCCTTTGCTTGCCATTAAAAATGAAAAATATTTTACCTGTTTTTTTGTAAAGGAAACAATTTCTCATGTTAAACATTTTAAATGGTCACTATTTGAAAATATACATATACAGTAGAGCGTCGATAATCCGAACGTCAATAATCCGAACCGTCAAAAATCAGAACGCATTCCGAGGCAGCCTCTGCAAAAATTTTATTTTGCAAATTTCAATTGCGTCGTTAAAAAATCCATAAAAATCTTCACTGCAGTTTGACATTACATTACAGTATCTCTTTTTAAACACTTCTTAATATTACCTGCTCTCACACGCCCTCACAGCAGACTGGCTGTCAGTATTTTCACTGTCACGATAATAAGCTGCTTTAGCGCTAGCAGTAAACAAATATCGGTTTGTCTCAGAGTTGAACAAAGCGGGGCGGGGCGGGGTAATAACCTTGGCTTGTCTATTTTTGTCTACACCAGCTCGCCCCACTAACTCAGTCTATCTCTTTATCAGTTATCACTTCCACCCTCTGTCAGTCAGTGTCTACAGGACAGTAGATATCATTGCTCTGTCTTTCGTACATTTTTAGTTTTTTCATACTGAAAGTTCATTCATTTCTTTGTGTAATTATTATAACAGTGTGTTTTACATACAGTAGTGTACTGTATAATAATTTTTTTATTTTTCGTTTGTGTTAACTATAATGTACAAGTAAATTTTTAAACATGTACAGTACATACTGTATTGTAATTGAGAGTTCCAAGCGTAATCATGACGTGAAGGTTCTTCTAAATAATAATATGTAAGTAGTCTTACTTTCTGCTTGTACTGTTTAACCACTTTAATCGATTAAAGGGCATATATTTTAGCTCAAATAGCATTTTCTTGGTTATTTTCAAAAATCCGAACAAATTGAAAATCCGAACCCCCTCGGTCCCAATTAGTTCGGATTTTCGACGCTCTACTGTACATTATAAAACTTTCTTTTTTTTTTGAAACTTGTAATACGTTACATTAGAATGATGAGTATAACATAATTTGTTATGAGTATTTAATATGAAGTACATTTTTTTTTGTAACGTTGGAAATTTGGTTTTAATAGAAGCATTTTATAATCTTTGTTAGTATGAACTTTTTTCGTTGTTTTGATACCAGTGACCTGCTACAGAAGTTTCGAGTCCCATTTCAAAAACACTCTCTGAGGAGATTATATTATATTTTTTCTTTCTAGCTCCAAGAGATTGTACTATGGAACACTTAATTGTACAGAACTGTGCCAACACAACTGCTTGCATTCATGCTTCTTGGATATGTGACGGACAGAATGATTGTTGGGATAACAGTGATGAACAGAACTGTACTACTATACAAACAAGTAAGTCAATGTAAACATTTTCTTTTCTTAAAAGAAAAAACTCTAATCCTTCTAATAATAACAGCATTCTAACAAGTGGTGATTACATTAAGCAAGTTCTTGGATGTCTTTATCTTTAAATTGATATATGAATCAACCTCTTTGGATAATAAACAAGACCAGTCTAGCTTTAGTCAATCTTTACCTAATTGAGTTGAAGTGTTATAACGTTCTTTTGAAAGAATTTTTATTCACTTTAGAACAATAGATTCGTGTGTTTTGTTATTATGCTTGATTATTCAACTGTTTTCACTCATTTTCTATAGTGTGGGGTGTCCCACATAAGTTCCGTTGTTGAAACTTATGAATAAGTTCACGTAAAAAACGGTTTGAAAATGTTTCTTTCATCAGCTATCCGCCATTTAGTTTTGTTGTACTAAATAATTTATATCTTTAGAAGGGCTTAACCGATTGAGTTGAAATTTTGCACGTTTTTCATTGCACGTTACTCATCAATGCTGCAACTTTAAGCTACAAAAAATAGTTATTGTGAAACAATTTATTTTAATTTTCTTTAGCAAAAAACTCAAATTACTTAATTCTACAAGTATGACTCTACCTTTTGTTATTTTCTTCCTCTTCTGAGGACTCGGGGTGCAGTTCGTAGGCCAAGTGAGTACTTTAGATAGTGAGCAGTAATCAATGGAAGAATGCAGTGTTGTTCAAACTAATTTGAAACATTATTTATTAAAGGATCAACATATTAAAGAAAATACATATATAAATGCCAACCTATTCGTTTATACAAAGGTGATTCTCAAAAGATTCGTCCCAAGTTATTTCTAAGAGAGAGCAAAAAATTTAGATTTTAGTTTTTACATACCTTCTGGTCAATACTTTGCTTCCCCATAATAAAAAATAAAAAAATTCTTTACCCCACTGTTTTAAGTTTATTAACCCTAGCTGTATTTGACTGCTCAAAAACGCTTGGCCTTGGTCTCACATTACTCAATTGACAACTCTACACAAAGTATAATATTTCACCCACTAAAAATCATTCAATCACAATAAAACAAAAACCGTTGGAAAGGAAATGATTTAAACTTATATTTTTCTAAAATTTATTTTTAAGGCTTTAAAAAAATTGTTTTAAAATGTATATTTACATAAGTAATCATCGTTTTAAAATTGTAGTTTTCTGAAAACCTAATGTCACGCGAATAAAACACAAAGAAATAATTCAACTTTGTCACTTCTATGAAGCTCAATACCACTCTACAGAAATATTTTGACAATATTTTGTACCAGTTTTCCCCTTTGATGTTATTGGGGATCACTAGTCAGCGTGTATTTGCACCGAGTTAGTAAATTTTTGGAACACGTGACTGGAACTGTCGGTGCAAATGGACGATAGCCGCATACCCAGACCAAATTTATTAATCACCAACCCTAATTTAACCGATTGCCTTCAGCCGTACCCTGCAAATCCGACTCTCCCAGCTTTTAACAAGCGCTTAATTAATTAATATATATCTAAACTAATACACTTTAACTTTCACTAAATCACTAGTCACCATTTGTACACGATAGGCATCGAACCGAACCGAACTTATTACCGCTTAATATTTATTACGAGTGCGCGATTGGTTATATTCTCACGTTCCGCGATTACCGATTATAATAAAATGTTAATTACGTTTGCTTATGGCATAATAAGGAAAGATTACAGTGAGCGTAGAGCT
>JAGFPH010002449.1:20584-55757 GCA_018207615.1 Philaenus spumarius | reverse complement strand
GTAAAGACCAAATTTCTTTGAAATTTGGTCTTTACATTATTCAAAAAATTTCAAAATTACAAATTATACTTAAAATTCTAATCATTATTCTTATTTCAAAAATACTTCATTTTTCAATGTTTATCTATACTTAATTATTAGTTGCCACAAAAATCCAAAAATTCAAAAATTCAGAAAATCAAAAAACTCAAAAATTAACTCAAAATAATCAAATATTAAAATCAGATATCACAATTAAACAACATTAAAAGGTTAATTACACATCAAAATTAAGTTTCACAATTAAATATTACAATCAACATTACTAAAAAATCAAGTTACATATCATTATTCATTATCAGAATTATCAATCAAATTGTACATCATTGTAATCATTCAAGTATTAGATTTTCATTGTTCTTCTCTCAACATGTCTTAAGGCTCAATATATCCTGTAAATTCACATTATACATCAATTACCAATCATAATTCACTCATTAATCAAATTTTACACATTATAAATTACTTTGGCAACAATTAAAATTCACTTATTTTCATCTTTTAACCTGTGGCAACTCTGCACTCAATCACTCTCAGTTAACACATTTTAATTAATCATTCACACTACAAATCAAATTCTTTACAATATTTAAATTTTACATTTACATTTACACACATTCATACCAATTTAACACATCACCTACATATCAAATTGCAAACAAGACCTCCAAAAATGGCAATGACCCCCTCTCAGACAACGTACATGGATCATTCCATCAGAGTGCAATAACCAGACAAAATGGAAAAAAAAAAAAAAATTATAAAATATTCAACGGTGTATGTATATGTACATAAAACAAGTTTGTGATGGTGTGCGTCAGCAAACACCATCCTTATAACTATGGAGGTTTATGACACCAGCAAACATACATCACTGATGTTCACCATGGTGAGTGAACATCAGCTACTTGGCCGTTTTTTAAAGGACGCCGTACCTTGAAATCACCAGACATGACCCAACATTGCTATCTCTATGACCCGCAATGATGACGCGTTGGGCCATGCCTGGCTACAACACATAAACTTGAATTAAATCATCTATTAAGTCTTACATAATCATTTCTCATAATATAATCATATATAACATGCTAATCTATCTATGTTCTCATTATTTATTAACTAACACCTAATACAAGTACTTCGGCGTAGCAAGGTTCGTTGAAACATAGAATTTTCGCAATTCCACCACATTATAGGTGCCTACTTCCTCTCCTGTCTCTATCTCCTCCAAAACATAAGCATTTTCCATCTTTCTTCCTCTCACTTTATATGGACCTCTATACAATAGAAAGAACTTCTTTATTTCTTTCTTAAGTTGCGACGATAAATAGTGATTTTTCACTAACACTAAATCTCCAACCTCATACACTATGGGTTTCACATTTTTATCATGTAATCTCTTACGCTGATCAGCCTTCAACCTGAGTTGCTTCCTTACTAACGCTAACCTTTCATCGTTATTCATTTCATTTTGATTTGGGCTTTCTACCAAATTCCTATATATCCTTGGACATTTTTTCTGATACATAATCTCATAAGGTGCAAAGTTCGTAGAGTCATGTATGGAATAGTTTATGCACCTCTCTATGAATGACACATATTCAGGCCATCTATTATGCTGTTCATTGACATAGATTCGAAACATTTTCCCTAACTCCCTCATGCATCTTTCGCTGGGATTGCTTTGTGGATGATATACAGATGTGTGTCTGATGTGAATGCCTTCCCATCCTAGAATATCATACCAAACATTTGACTGAAATTGACTGCCATGATCACTCAGAATGACATTCGGTTTCCCTACTTCTACCATGTAACACTGTGTTATTTTTTCTGCCAAAACTTTCGAGATTGCCCTCTTTATGGGATATAATTTAACAAATTTAGAAAAAAACATCCAACACGACAAAAATATATTTAACGCCTCCCCTCCCAACGGGCAACTCTCCAAACAAATCAACCGCGATTAAATCTAATGGTTTACTCGGTATTATATTTTTCATCAGTCCCTCTTGCTTTTGATTACTAATTTTGCTTTTTTGACAAAGTACACATCCCCTTAATTTGTTTTTTATAATTTTTTCCATTTTCGGAAAACTAAATGTTTCTCTCAAGATACGGTAACACTTGCTGCTGCCAATGTGACCATACCTTTCATGACAGTCATCTATTATACTATCCAACATAACCAATGGTAAACATATCTTATAACTATCTGAATCATTATATCTTCTAAACAATACATTCTTATAAATTATGAAATATTTCTTTAATTTACTATAATTTAGATCTCTGTCATTTAAAGTTTCTATTATCTGCTTATATTTAACATCGTTTTGTTGTTCAATTACTAATTTTTCAAACATTTTCTTAATTCTCTTATCATTAAATTTCCATTGTTTTTCTAATTTAGCATTATACACCTTTAGCACACCCTCTTCATTTTTTCTAACCATATCTTTATTACTTGTTCTTGATAAAACATCTGCAGCTATATTCTCTTTACCTGGGCAGTATTCTATATCTAAATTGTATTCTTGAAGGTATAACATCCATCTAAGCAATCTCCCATGAGTCAACTTACAATTTTTTAGAAACATGAGCGCCTTATGATCCGATCTTACTATTGTTTTATTTCCTAAGATGTAGTTTCTAAATTTCTTACATCCAAACAGAATGCTCAACAGTTCTTTTTCTGTTATGGTGTATCTCAGCTCGAAGTCTTGCAAGCTTCTGCTGGCAAATGCTATCACCATTTTATCACCATTCTGGTCTAATTGATACAATACAACTCCTAGAGCAATATCTGAAGCATCGGTGCTCATGTAAAAAGTCTCACTGAAGTTCGGGTGTTTCAGCATAACACATTTTAAAAACTCTTGTTTAATCTTGTTAAACACCTCCCTTTCTTTCTCTCTCCATACCCATTGTTTTTTAGTTTTACCATTATTTCCTAACAAATGTCGAAATTGTGCCGTTAACTCTGCATAGTTTTGTCTAAATTTTCTATAATAATTACACAGACCCAAAAAACTTTGTAACTGTTTTAAGTTCTTTGGCTCTGGAAATGATTGAATGACTCTAACTTTTTCTTCATCTGCCCTTATACCCAAATTTGAAATGTGATAACCTAAAAAATTAATCTCCCTTTTACAAAAACTAGATTTACTAAGCTTTACTGTCACATTGAACTGTCTTAATCTCTCAAAAAGTCTTGCCAAATGTTCAATGTGTTCATGAAACGTTCTTGACGCTATGCAGATGTCATCGACATAAATGATAGCAAAAGATTGGACTTCTGGTCCCATGACATGGCTTAACCCCTTCTTGAACACTGAGGTACTTATATTCAAACCAAACGGTAACCTTTTAAATTGTAAATTTCGCCCATTAAAAGTAAACGCTACATATTTTCTGGATTCTGCATCCAATTCTATTTGCCAAAACCCACTTACTAAATCAATACTACTAATGTAATTTACCCCCTCAAATCTTTGTAGCAAGTCATCAATGTTCTCAGGTGCTTCCCTGTCAGGTACTATTAATTTATTTACTTGTCTTGCGTCGAGACATAACCTAACTGAGCCGTCCTTTTTTATGACGTATACTAAGGGATTTGAATAAGGACTGCTTGAACTTTCTAAAATGTCGTTTGCTATCATTTTCTCAATTTCGCAGTGCACCGCTTCTCTTTTCGAATGAGGCACTGCATATGACCTATTTATAAATGGTTCATTTGGCTTAATGTTTAATTTGGCCTTAAAATCCCTTATTTTTCCCGCTTTATCTGAAAAAATATCCCTATAATAATTCAAAACAGTGGCCAACTTACTTTGTTCTAATTCATTCCCCAAGTTACTACTATCAATTACTTCCCTTAAATTTTGTTCCCACTCTAATTCCCGATCGTTTTCTAATATTTCCAAATTGTCCTTACTATACATTGCCTCATTATAAAAAGAATAAACCGTGTCCTCCATTTGTGACTCTATATTATTGAACATATTTGTTTCTTCAAAAACAACATTATTTTTATTTTTACACAATTTTAAACCACACACATACATTTCCTCTTTATTAATGAATTTTGTATCTACTTCAACGTTCTCGTGTTTAAAATGTATCAATTTGTTTTCAAAATCTATTCTAGCTCTACAACTTTCCAAAAAATCACATCCCATTATAAAATCCAAATTTAGCCCATTAATTACTAAAAAATTCATTAATAAAGTTTTATCGTTTATCTTAACCTCTAAGCATATTTGTTTTGAAATTCTCTTACTTCTAGTGCCAGTTACTCCAGTTATTAACAAATTTGACACTGGTAGCTCCATAATTTTATTTTGGCTTAATTCTACCAATTCTTTGAAAATATTTTCACTTACTACAGTAACTTCTGAACCAGAGTCTACTATGCAAGAATATTTTTTATTAAAGACTTCTATCTCTATTTCTACTATGTCACCCTTAATAGGTTTAGATTTAATTTCAGTGAAATTATTTTCATTTATTAGCATATCATTTGATTCTAACTTTAAATTATTATTATTGTTACTATTATGTATGTGTGTCGTTAAAATTTTACTAACACTAGATTCCGTCGGCTTGTCTTGTTCCGACAAATGAATACCAGCCGATTGTATTATTGTCGATGTTCGTTTCCCTTATTTTGCCCAGGTGAGGTTTGTCTATTTTGACCATTACCATTACCTGCCATATATCTATTAGAATCATTCGGTGGCCTATTATACTGTCCATTCTGTTCCCTATTGGCTACATTTCCACTATTGTTCGTATTAAACGATGGCCTATTTTGATTAAATGCCCTATTTTGTTCAAAAGGTGGCCTGTTTTGGTTGAATGTTGACCTATTATTGTCATATGTTTGCCTATGTTGCTGGAATGGCCTATTTTGGAAGAACGACGGCCTATTTTGATTAATTTCTTTACGAAATACGTTAGCCTCTGGATTGCTATTTCTATTTTCATTAATATGTTTTTGGCTCTCTTGCCAATCCATGATGATTTTTTCTAGCCTATTCAAACTATATCAGGCATTGCTGCCAACAACACTAGTCTTAAATCATTAGGTAATTGTTTAACAATATGCCTCGTGAATGTTTCCATTGGCATTGGTGGGTCCAAAAATTGCGTTTGATGAAATAACCTGATTACATAGTTATGTATATCCCTAACCTGTCCCTGATAAACTTTACCTAACATTATTTTTACTCTCAGATTCTCCTGTTTGTCCTGAGACCAAAATCTATTCAAAAAGGCTACTTTAAACTCTGAAAAATCTTTCCACTCTATATTGTGAACATCAAACCAGATTTCTGCTTCCTCTTTAAAATATTTTCTAATCAATACTTTTTTGAACTCCCACTTATCTTGTCTACATTTGTTAAACATTTCTAAAGCATTCAAAAATGTTTTTGGATGCGGTTCTCTTTTCTCATGGTAAAAATCTGGTATTATGGTTTCACTTTTTATATCCCCAATCATAACTACAGAATTATTATCTAGCCTACTTTCCATATCACTCTTAAATTCTTCTAAGTTATTATTTACACTCCTAAATTTAGAATTAATTTTGTCAGTAAAGTCGATTTCCAAATCTTTTGTTTTTTGTTTCACTTGTTCTACTTCTATATCCACCAATGTAAATTTATCATCCATTCTCTGTTCTATTTTAATTAAATTACCCTCAACTTTGCTTTCAATTTCAAAACATTTATTTTCCACTACCTCTACTTTGTTAGTCACACTCTGGTTCACTTCTGTTAACTTATTTTCAAAAGATTTGGAAATGTCATTCACTTTATTATCTATTGACTCTATTTTTACATCTAGGCTTTTGGAAATTTCATTGAATCTCAAGTCATTTTCTACTTTCAAGTCTTTCATCTCTATTTGGAGATTATCTAATTTAGAATTTAAATTGTCATTATTTGTTTTGATCTCTACACTTAAATTTTCAATCTTACTATTTAGATTTTCATTTAAATTGTCATTATTTGTTTTCATTTCTGTTTTAATTTCAATCAAAAAACTCATCATCATTTCTTTAAAATTGTCACCAACCAAGTTATCACTTGACCTAACCTCACTCACATTTTCTTTGATTATCTCACTCATTTCTGAATTTACCACCTCATCCTGCACACTGATGGACTGATCCAGGCCTAACCCTGAATCGTTCATTTCAACTCTATTTGCCATATTTAGAATTATATTTATCAATTTGAGATTGTTGGTTGCTTGCCACAACGCCCCAAAAATCCTCAAAGTCGCCACGACATCCATCTCGCCTTCGTTTAATAGCCCCCGAGTTGGACGCCATTTTGTAACGATATTCGTTGCAAAAATAAAAATTATATTAATTTATACTGTGTAAAAAAAAAAAATGGGATTCGGTAAAAAGTTCAAAAGTTAAAAAAAATATATTTTAAATTAAAATAAAAATGCTATATGTGGATTATCTAATAATTATTAATATCTCTCCATCACCTCCTTCACTTAATTACTTTAAAAACAAAAATCGTCGCTCATGTAATACTTAAAATCACTTATATACCTCCTAGGCCTATTGCCTCACTTCAATAATAAATCATCGCCCACCTTAACTCTCCATAACATCTTTCTCCCAACTTCAACGTAGAACAATATTGTATATTTCACCTTACTTCAACTCACCTTACTATAATTCACCTTACCTAAATTCACCTTACCTAAATTCACCTTACTTAACTCCCATAATCTTAATAAAAAAAAAATAACAATCATAATATTTGCGAAAATCCACATATAACCTCACTTATACTCTGTTTGCATATATTTACTTGTAATTACTAATCACTGAAAAAATATTTATTAATTAGTTTAATTTTCTTAGGGGTGGGAACCTGGCTATTAAAGTAGTGGCTAAATGGACATTCGTGGCTACAGAAAGAAATTCAAGGCATTGCGGCAAGACAACTATTATTTACTCAATCATGATTAAAAATTAACACTTACAGCAATTAAGAAACATAAACACAATGATACAAATATACAAACAAGTCAAAAATTATTTACAGTTGTACAAAGTTTCGTGAACCATATCTTAAGTGATGACGCAATAAAAGTTAAAAGAAGTTAGTTTTTTAAAAAAATAAAAAATTCTACGTTTGCAGACTAAAGATATGTCTTATGGCCATTATTACTTACAGTTTCACTTATTATGTTCGTCGCACTGTTCGTTACCTAGGATTTTTTCGTCGATTACACAATTCACCTCTGAAGCCTACCTTACATAATCCCGCCAAAGCACATGGAAAAAGTTATGTGTTGAAAAACACTTAATTTATTTGATTAACTCAATTTCTGATAACTACAACAACTCGAAGACACATTTGTTTTACTTTGTGACAAAACTCGTCACCCTGTTATAAGAAAAAACTACATTTTCTTGCACTTTTATTCGCCGACTTTGTGCAACTCGCAATAACTATATCGCCATCTTGGTAGAAGTCCCTGCTTGCTTCTCTACGTTCCGTCGCGTACCCTCTCGCTGAGAACCTGTCTCCAGGCACGTACGCAAGTTGTTTCCCTCTCTCTCTTTTTATTGCTTCCATGATTACCGTATATGTTATCATACTAAGATCTCAATACATTGAATTGTGTTATGTACCGTTACTGTTTTCTATTTATTGAACTGTTTATAATTTCGACTGCCGCTTTATTATTCGCTTATAACGCACCACTCATTGAAACAAAGTTCTTATATAATTCTCACATTTTACACACGATCATATATTAATATGTTTTTTAAGTCTGCTTTTATTTTACCCACTTTTACTGTCTGCTTTTATATTTTATTATTTGTTTATATATAAAAAATGATTCTACTGTAATTATTTTGCGTCATTAAGAAATGTAATTATATGAAAATTATAAATGATTAATATTATTTAAGTATTGCGTCATTATTCATTTAGACCAAATCTCTGTGTCTTTAGTCATTATAGGAAACAGCTGATCATTTCTTATTTTATATTTTCTCTGTGACATGGATGTTAGTGTTACAGTTGCTCTACTATGTAATAAATAATTTTCTTCAACAAATTATTTGATAAGCCATATATATCCTGACTTCGAGCCATATATATCCTGACTTCGATTTGTATAACATTACTCAGGCTGGGACAAGAGACATCGAGCGTTTCCCCAGTAATTTCATGATCAGATGAGAGCGATCGAGACTTTTACTTTAAAGTAAAGAAAGTGTCAATAGTGTTGGAACTCCAAATTTAACTTCACAATTTTCAATTTGAAATTTTCTAAGACATTTGAATATGATTTACAGAAATGAGCAAAGGTACTTGATAAAACTCGATATTAATGAAAAAACAAACATAATTTTTAGTTAGTTCTACAAAATTTATTAAGTCTTGCCGATCATGGTTTCGTCATCGACGGCATTTACAAGGCAGCTTATCACAAAAGGAAAATATAGAAACAGGCATATACTTATTACAAAAGAGAACAGTTACTTGGCTAACAAAGTACAGTAAAGAGAATTCATCTCAAATTCACCATTGCTTCAACCATTGTCTCCCTAAGACCATAGGTCTCCCACTACACTCTTTCCATTTACTTTTCTTTGGTAGCCAAGTGACTTCTCTTTTGTAATATTTATATGCCTGTTTTCTATATTTTCCTTAGTCTGTGATGAGCTGCCTTGTAAATGCCATCGATTTCAAAATCATGGTCGGCAAGACTCAATAAATTTTGTAGAATTAACTGAAAATTGTGGGTTTGTTTTCTCATTTACATGTGAATATTTTGATTTATCAGTCCCTAATGTGATAGTTTAGTTACCTGCTTTCATAGTTAGGCTAGTATTAACTTGTCAGTCGTCAAAAAAGTATATACAAACAAGGTATTTTCCTGCATAAATGTTCACACTGCCTACTAAATATAAAATAGTAAACATAATAATAAAGGAAGGACACAAGTTAAAGAATGGCCCATAGAATTTCAATTACAAATTAAATACTAGTAAAATATAGATCCAGTAGGCCTAATTCAATTTCCGGTAGTTCGATGATTCTGTGTTATTTGAGCTGGACTTTTAATCCTCCTCTATTCTCCATAATAATTATCCTCCACAAAAGAAATTGTTTACCGAATACAATTGGCACACATTTTATGAATTATTGGTGTTAAAATATAATTTAAAACACAAAGATGAAAGTCCCTCGAAAGAAAACAACAGTTGAATACAATTTTCCCTATTTTATGAATCACCCGAATTAAAACACAACGGAAAAAATTGATGAAAGAAAACGACAATCGAATTCGATTAGCGCTAATTTCATGAATCACCAAAGTTAAAATAAGGTCTAAAACAAACCGGCAAAGTCTGCAATAAATAAGAACGCCACACTCGCCCGAAATTCTCAACTGCCTTAAACACTCTCGCCCAATGTTTGAAACTTATGAACTGTCAAAAATTCGAGATTTCGTTTAAACCTGGCATTATGTAAAAAACATAAATTAAATAATATAAAAATTGAGGGGAAATGCGAGGAAGTCTACGTTACAAAATGTTTCAATTAGTCAAATAGATCTTTATCTGATATCTTGTTTCCAAGTAGTTTTATGATTTTTATTCTGGACTTCAACTGAATCCCTAGTATAAGCTCAGCCTTGTTCAGACAATAGGAGTACAGCATTAAAGGATTTCTACTTAGTGGGTTTTGAAACAAATTCGAATTTTGGCAGCAAAAAACACACTTCGTCATTAATACAGTAAAAAATTAGTAACATTTTAAAATTTGATTTGATTTTTTTCTGCTGTAATATTTCCGATACTATGTTTACTATAAATATACTGTACTAGCTGACCCGTACGGCGTTGCCCGTGGTGGTTGGTATTTTCAGTCTTTTTAACGTAATTGTATTCTTTTTAAGTGTTCAGTCAGTGAGTGGTATTTGGCTATTATATATATAGATCTTAAATAATAAAAGCACTATTGTCATAATAATAAAAGATCTGAAATTATGATTTTAGTAACTTTGATCCCCCCAAACCCCTCATAAAATTTCGAAATTTTTCGTACCCTTTCTTAGTGAGCATCTATGGCCCTAGAGGAAGCTGCATACCAAATTTCATTCCAATCCGTTCGGTAGTTTTGAAGAAGTTGTTTTTTAATAACTTTGATCCCCCCAAACTCCCCTAAAATTTCGAATTTTTTCAAACCCTTTCTTCGTGAGCACCTATGGCCCTAGCGGAAGCTACCTACCAAATTTCATTCAAATCCATTCGGTAGTTTTGAAGAAGTCATTTTCTAATAACTTTGTTCCCCCCCCCCCTAAAATTTGGAATTTTTTCAAACCCTTTCTTAGTGAGCACCTATAGCCCTAGAGGAAGCCACATACCAAATTTCATTCCAATCCATTCGGTGGTTTTGAAGAAGTTGTTTTTTAACAACTTTGATCCTCCCCAAACCCCCCTAAAATTTCGAATTTTTGCAAACCCTTTCTTATTGAGCACCTATGGCCCTAAAGGAAGCTACATACCAAATTTCATTCCAATCCGTTCGGTAGTTTTTGAGAAATCGTGATGAGTGAGTCAGTGGGTTTTGGGTTTTATATATATAGATGTCTACTATTTTAATTAAATAAATAATGTTTTAAACTGCAAAATATTTCTTATTTTTCTATATCACTTATGATCCATTTTTGCACGTTTTAGCTGTTAAATTAGGTGAAAAGCACAATATGTTCTGTACTCCGAACAATTTGATAATCCGAGCAGCTCTGGTTCTAATTAGTTCGGATTAAAGATGTTCTACTGTACTTAAATTATTGTTCCTCAAAAGTGAAACATATTTACATTGCTGCACATAAAACTAAGTATTGTGTCATTTTGTTTGTTGTGTGTGTGTTTTAGCTTGGTCCTGAAAGGTTAATGTTGGCTACATTGTGTATATGTTTCTATTGTAGGAATACTATTGTGATGGAGATGATGATTGTGGAGATCAGAGCGATGAGCCCGAGACTTGTGGCCAGATGAAATGTTCAGACACCGAGTTTGCCTGTCATAATGGCAAATGTGTAATAGCTGCTTTGGTGTGTAATGGTGTGGACGATTGTGGGGATAATTCTGATGAGGACCTTGACAATGAAGACTGCAGTATGTATAGTCATTTTTTTAAAACATTTACTAGTAGAAGTTTAAAATTTAGAGAATTGACAAACATTAATTTTGTTTGTGAACCTATGCCTCTTGTTTGAACCATGTTCATTTTTAATCTTTTAATGAGTATTGACTTTCTGGAACATCACAAGTCCACAACTGTTAAGGAGTAAGGGTGTTAAATCAAAACACAGCTGAAAAGAGTAATCATTTATTTATTTTTTTATTCAAGTCAATTCCATTAAAATAGTGTTTATATCATCAAAAACCTGTATTAATTAGTGTTAGGCTGAAAATACCCTAAATAAAAAAAATTAGAATTTTTCTACATGTGGAGCAAACGAATACAGCTCAGAGAATACAATGCAGCAACCATTCTATAATGACATATATTTATGCGGCCTAACCATTCTTCACGAACAGTTATTGACAATACAGGTTATTGTTTTCACACAGCTGACTGATCGCCGGCCAATTTGGCGCGTCACTGTATGCACTCTGTCCTGCAATGACTTTCTCCAACAAAGTCTGAATGAAGAATTTTTAATTAAATACATTAATTTTTATTACCTTCATTGGTCCTGTTTTCGTTAATTCTAGACGGACTTCAGTTTCAGCCTCACAGGGCTGTTTTCAAAGTCTTTCTGTTACACTTATTACTACACATCACTACATTGTTTACACTAATAACACTAAACACATTTTAAACATAAATTATTACACTTTTGTGGTCGTCAAATTATTAAAATATAATCATTTTACGTGCTGTTGCATAGTGATAAGTGATCCAGGCAGTAATGAAGATTTTTTACACAATTAAACTCGACGAAGTTATTATTATCATGGACACACGTCCGACCACATTTGAGTCTAATCGAGGACTCTAAATTCGACGGAAAAACTTATTCTCTTCTAACACATGTTCCGACCTGCACTAAGTCAGCTTAAGAGCTGCCAATGCAAGCTCTCACTTAAGCGCGCTGAAAAACGTTTGACTTCCGTTAATTCCTGTGGATTTTTCTATATGCACTGCACTGAGCTTTCTGTAATGTTTCGTCGCCCCTCAGTGTGCCTTTATCTAGAAGTTTCGGTCAAACTTGTTTCCGCTTTTACACGCTGCATATTTTTAATTTCGAAAACAATGTCATTTTAACTTGTTCTTAATTTATTCAAATTGTTTTTATATTCAAAATATCTGTCTGCCTTGTTAATTAAACAATCTTATTTATTTAACTGTCTGCTTTTTACATTCCTTTATTTATTTACAACTTATTTCTCTGTGATGATCATTAAAATAATAATAGCAACAAATAAAATTTTCACAATTCTATACACATTCGAAGAACTGCATATATGCTACAAAGTCTTGAATAAATTACAAGCCTTGAATCGAAAGTTGTTTGCAGATCACCTCCACAATTTTTATGACTTTTTGATTTGTTGTGAACTTTATTAAGGTCAGATCTGTAAGGAAGATGGGAAACATTAAAGATACCCTTTCAGTCTAAAAGTAATGTCAGAACTGCAGCATGCAGCCATTAGAAGTTGCTTTTTGGGATCCTTGTATAGCCGTTTCCTCTGGTATTATTATATTTAACACTGACCTATTATAATACTCTTCAGTTACTGCTATGTGAGAGGAAGTAGCAAATTGTTTTACGAATCTTTGATGGCCAAAGAAGATTATCATCATTACCTATCCACCGTTCTTAACAACTTTGGCCTTTTTCGAGTGGTTAATTGGAGGTCTTTCATTGTGAGCTCTGCTGATTCAATTTTGGATCACAATGGAACATTCAAGACTCATTTAATGTGATACTGTTGTTGGTGAAGTTTATGATTTCTGTTTTATCTTACCCTGGTTTGCAGTTCCAGGCTACTGTATCAAAAGTAACACATTTTTGACCGAGTGTAAGCAAGGTCTCCGTTTTAACTCGACCGTTCGGCATTTCGTCTGTGTGTCTGTCTCACGATTACGGCCAAACGCCTTGACCGATTTTGATGATTTTTTGCATAAATGTTCCTTATTCCTAGGCCAAGCCATGTATATATACGGTTTTTTCCATTTTTCATTTTTAACCCCTTAAATAAAATAAAAATGGCGGCCGGACCGTTTCTCAGTGTAAGCTCTTTTCCAAAGTCAGTTTGTGGCTTAACCGTAAGTCGAATTTAAAAACTAATAGTATTTTCCCAATAGCAAATTAAATTTTAAACAAAATTGTATTCTTGATTTTTTCCGTATCTCTAACGGTAAGCTCACAAAATGGCCGTAAACTTCGAATTTGTTAAAAATCGTCCAAGTTTTTGTATTTCAACCATGTTTTTATACGTTTATTCTAAACCAATTCAAAAGTGTTCCATAGCTTTTTTGTAGGTAAAGGTTTAAAGAATTCATATATGCCAGTAAAAAAAATTATTGAAGTAAAATTAAGAAAGTTATTAGTTCAAGAAACAATCACGTTCAGTAACGAAAGGAAAATGTTTAACTTTAGGCCTACATAAAAAGTAGTAAAAATTATTGTAAATTTTTTCATAAAAGTAAAAAAGTTTCGTAATTTAGTTCTAAATAGAATTGTATAAAAATATTTATCAATTTCAAATTTCTGATTTTGAAAACACCAGTTTTTACGTTTCTACTACAAGACTGCTAACAAAACTAGGCCTGATTTGAATAGTAATTTAGGAATATATCATTTGCCCAAAAATGACATATTATTATAAGAAAGTGTAGAGGATAACTCAAAGAATTGATATGTATACCTGTAAATTATCAATTGTAAATTTCATAAAAGTATTTGACTTAGCTTTACTTGAATTACAAAATGAGATGAAACAAATGAAACCTCGCGGCGATAAAGGACATACAAAAAATGACCATAGGACACCGTGGGAAGTGTTGGTACATGGGTTGAGGTCACTATCACGATGTTTTAACATCGTTTATTTTCATTATTTCTAATATTGGAATATGATATGGAACTTAAGTTAACTTATGATACATTGTTAAGTTTAAGTTATTTAGGCCCCTAAGTATGTAAATATTTAATTGTATGTTGTCCCTCTATAACATGATATTTTTAGCTATCTTACGCATTATTAACCTAAATAAAACACAATGCCTTTAAAAGAAAATCTTTAGCAGTTAAAGCTCAAGAAAAGACATAAAAACGAGAACTAGAAATCCCGGAATCGCGGGAATTGTAAATAATGTTTCACTGGCTAAACCTTGTGCTTACTTCCTTACTGGCACACTATTTTTAACCTAAGTTCAAAACCACATTTGTTATTTCAACGAGCGAGGTCTACTGTTCATAGAACTACTAGTATAGACCAGTGTCAAAGGAACTGAACGGTACCAAAAATTATATTTTTTTTTGTGTTGGGATTTTATGTTTACCGCGTTTTAAATTTTTTTACAACTGGTGTGGTTGTATGACTAATAATTTTGTTTCTGTGTTACAGAGAACGCAACATGCACTGGGGAAAATGTATTCCTATGCTCCAATGGCCTTTGTATCAACAACACACTACTCTGTGATGGTGAAAACAACTGTGGTGATTTTAGTGATGAAGATAAGTGTCGTAAGTAAATTGTTTCTCTTTTTCTTTCAATGGTTAATCAGGCTGTATTGATGGCAACTAGTACTGACTAGGTATTTGTGTATTTGAAACAGCAGGGGTGCAGAAAATGTTTTAGCATACGAAATTTCCCCCAGAACACACTTTTTTTCACTAAAAATTTCCCCAAAATTGATCGCTATTCGCTACTGATGAGCCGGACATTACACAGTTTGTTTATCTATTTCAACATATTTATTGACATTATGTTTTAATAATTATTATTATATTCATTATAAATTCCAATATAAATCTTAAAAAAAAAATTGCATTATTTTTACTTAATTAACTACGGTGAAATTAAATATCTACAATGAAATATCGTCAGATGGTCCCAAAAGGCAAAAGGTTTAAAACAACAAAATACAAATTGATTATTGCTATTTTATTATGTTTAAAAGTAGGCCTAATACGTAAATACAAAGTTAAATGTTACGTTTAAGAAGTTCCAATACAATTACCGAATTACCTACCACAGTCACTACTGAAAAATTACGAAACACTATAATGTAATACTTAATAACCCTCCCCGATGGTTCACTACATTGCCTCTTAAACATCACAATAATAAGCAATTGCGATGGAAAAAATCAAAATATAAATTTAAACACCATAGTAATAAACAAAAAACCTAGATAGATAGACCACTTTCTACTTATAAACTGATGGGGTCGAAAACTCGAAACGAACGATATGAGATATAATAGTATACCACATTCTTCCACCCCCTCTCTGCAATGAAAAAGAAAACAAATGAGTCATCACATTGTATGCATTTTACTGATAAAGACTGATTTAGAATTTTGGTAAAAAACATGAAAAACATCAGTAATACCTATCAGTAAGTATCATTGTGTAATTTGGTTTAATATGATTTAATTCTTATCGCTTGAATAATAATTACGATATCGCTCAGCCGTACGATATTTTGTGCTGTGAAAATTAAATAGGAACCCTGTCAGACGTGCAGCAGAGAGTAGTTGGTGTGTAAGTATATGCATCGTACAAACCGACTAGGCCGACCTTTGTTCCCATTCATTTCTTATCTATTTTCCCCCTAAATAATTTTATTTTCCTTTTTTACTTTCTCCACCCTATACGTAGTATATGGAGAAAGTATTGTTTTCGTAAAAATGTTCGAATTTGAATTTTCAGTTGAATTATCTGTTTTGGTTCTCCCAGAACCCCAAAAAATTGTTTAGTGCAATTATCTGTGTTGGTGCTCCCTGAACCCAAAAATATTTTTAGTGGAATTTTTTGTTATGGTGCTCCCTGAACCAAAAAAAGTGTTTTTAGAGTGGTGTCTGTCTGTCAGTCTGTATGTATGTATGCACGACCAGAGAGGACACTATTGGTCCAATTTTCATGAAATTTGGTATGTAGGTACTAAACCCTAATATCTCTAGGCTTTTCTTTTCATTTTTTTGAATTTCGAATTTTTAAGGGTAATTTACCCCTAAAAACCCATAATAAACGACAAAAATGCAAATTTCTCAAAAACGGCTCTAATGATTTTGATCAAATTTTCAGTATTTATAGTGCTTAAGATGCCAAACAAAATGACACCACCCGCTTTTATCAAAACTTCAGCGTTTTATAATCATGGGGAAATGTTTAAAAATAAACAAGTTTGTGTTGTTAATCTAGCATCGCGGCGGCGGCTGCACGGGGTAGCACTACGGTAGCGAGCACGGCCAGTAATTCAAAGGTCGCGCGATCGAATCCCGCCTGGGACAATAATTTTTTTATACGATTGACGTAGGTAGAATATTATTTTTTTTGTTTTGTTCTAAAAAGTAGTAAATAAAATGATTAAAAACAATATTATTTTGACTACAGTAAGTTGGGAGAAAGTTTGTGTCAGTTAATTGATACCGTTTATATTTGTGGATTTTTCCCCAGTCAAAATTTCCCCAGTTCAGTCCCAATTTCCCACGAACGTCGTTCGGGTGATCGGACATATTCTGCAGGCTTGTGAAACAGTAGTGAACAAAATCAACATCTAACACATTCAGTGCTACCAGTAGTGTTATAAAACTTTCTGCAGGAGCTGCATTGCTATTTTCCAATATTCTTTTATAATTTGCTTCAAATTTGCAAAACTCTTACCTGTATGTTATATATAGTCAATATATAAACTAAAATATAGTAAAATATATGGACTTTTATGGGCGTCTACCTCTCCCAGTGCAAAAGTTTTCGGTATTTTTCATTGAGTGGTGCAGGCGCCTATAGGTTTCCACACAATTTTAGTTTGTCTACTGAATGTACATTTAATTCTATGTTTGAATGTCTTGCAATGTAAGTTTATCAGGATTTTGGAATAAAAATAATATTTTAGTTTTAAAATTAATTGTTTAGGCCTATTTCTTTTACCAACTAAGGCTAATTTCACTATCATCATCGGATTCTTCTGGGTCATAATCTATCTTCATCAAACGGGTTCTCATCACTAGAAACATACTCTTTATCTGAGTCTAGGTATAATTTATCTATTTCACTTACTGTAAGATTGTCTGTTTTTTTAGTTTTCTAGATGAAAATGCACCTGGATTTTCTTTTGAAATTTTTAGTATTACGAACTTTCTTGAAACTACGAACGAATGACACTAAAATATCACCAAACAACCAAAGAACAACTTTACATAATAATATTACCACAAGTGTAAACTAGCAGCTCTTAATTTCCCGCTAAAAGTACTGTTAACGAAGTGCCTATTGGCATATGCCGCACAGATAACCTAACACCGAGCGGACACCGAACACTTAATCTTGTAGCACTGAACTTGTTAATCTTGCAATGGTTCACTACATTTATGGTTAAGCATATTTTTGCAGTATTTGCATAGTTATATACAAAATTAATTTTGAAATGAATTTTGCATTTATTATACATCTTTTTGTTCAAGAATAACAAAGAATAAAACAATATAGTGAGACTTTACCAAAAAATACTGTAATAAGTAAAACATATTCGGTTTATTAATTATTGTAATAAGATTCCTTTAAGGTATTCGTTTGTCTAAGGCAATTCCTTTCCTACACATTTCCCTGGCAGGAAAATGAAATAATAGTTTAACAATTATTTAACACGTGTAACTATATCCGTTATTTTATATTCAACACTGATCAACTTAAATTAATTTAACATGTTTCAATTATTTTGTTCAGACATTGACGAATGCAAAGGAGCTCATAGGTGTGCTCACATATGCAAAGATTTGAAAGTGGGCTACGAATGTTTATGTCGCCCTGGTTTCAAGAAACACCAACAGAACTCTAACCTATGTCAGGATGTGGACGAATGTACGGACTTGAGTGTAACCAAACCTTGCTCGCAAGTTTGTCGTAATACTTTTGGATCTTATTCGTGTTCTTGTACAGAAGGTTATGTACTTAAGGAGGACGGCCATTCCTGCAAAGCTAATTCAAGTGAGTACGATCAGCTTTGCAAATGCAATATGATACCATAATTATTTTTAGTAACTGTTTCACAGCAATTTTAACAAATGCTCGGTAGAAAGCCAGACAGCCAAACGGGGAAAAATATGGCATTTGATTGTAATTTTTCCATGGTTTTGTTCGTGCTTTTTCTAAGATTGGTCAAGGAAAAAGTAATTTAGTCAGAGAATTTCAAACGGTCGCATCACTAGCCATCCTGAATGAACTACTCTGCATTTTCTGTCCCTTACATTTATAGTTTAACCATTTTGTATTCTGTATGGTTATTGTATTAGTTATTTATTTATGCTTACTAACACACTTTACGCCGAATCAAAACAACCTGTACAACGCAACTTATCAACAACACTTATCATTGCGGCAATACTTGGCGGCTGTTTGTGAAATCGTTCTTGAAACCGGATCAGCCTGTTCTGTATGAGAAAACATAATGCTCTATGATACAAACTTTCTCTGCAGTGGTAAGATCCATTACAGTGTTGACTAACCTCAAACAAGAAAGTAATAATAAGCAACTGGCCTGGCAACAATCAACAATGCAATCAGCTGTTCTAAATACTAACCGCAGCTACTTTAATTTCAGTTATCTTTATTTTGGTGTATACTGTAGCACAATTTTGCTATGTTTATGTTCTGTTTGACCATAAATAAAATTAAAATTAAATTGTTAGCGTATAAGATGTTTCGAAAGATTAACCATAAGTGAATTAATGATGGACAGATTTAAATAATGTATAGGTACAACTTTAAGGTTAATTTAAAGTAAATACAATGTATGATCTTGTAGTCTCATCCAAACGTTTTTAAATTAGTCAGACTTGGATTATTTTACTATGTCAATCACATTCGTTTCACACTCTGGGCTATTTTGTATTGTTTTTTTAACTGATAAGTCAAAGACATAAATATATTGTGTTAATATGTAACAAAGGTTGGATTCTGACTTGAAATAATCCACTCAACGCAGTTACTTTTGCTGATTTGTTGTTATAACTGTTGTTGTCATCTTAAAATTATAAACTTATGTCCAATGAAACGTGGCTTTTTTCTATCAATAACAACAGTCTCAATGAGTTTGGTTATTATTACTGATTTAGTGGAGAAAATAATGCAAGTAAATATTTTCAGATTGATTACCTTGATCTTTGCTCTAGTTGAATTTTGTAGGAAAAGGATCAGAGTTTTTTGTTTTGATGAATTATGATCGACTTTGCTAACTGTAAAAAACAATAATTCTACTTTTTAACTTACGATAAGTGTAGTAAACATTCTTGTCTGACGATTTTAGCAGATATTTTGTTTGTTTTGATTTCTAGTTTCACGGACCTGATAAATCAAGTGTTTTTCAGGTAAACTTAGTATTTAGTCCCAAAATTTAACTAGGATTAAGAAAGTCTAAAATTATTTGCGTTGTATTAATTTGGTTAAATTTATTTTGTCCAGGTGTTGAACCTAAACTAATATTCTCCAACAAGTACTACATCAGAGAGATAGATCTACAAGGACACTCTACAGTTTTGGCAAATAATCTAACCAATGCCGTCGCTGTAGATTTTGATTGGGAAACTCATTGCATATATTGGTCAGATGTTACGGCTCTCAGTAGTTCCATCAAAAGGTTTTGTCCTACTAATACATCGTATGAGGTATGTTGTTTAACTAACTTGAAATAACATTATCAACTTTAATAAGCTCCTAAGAGTTGTTTTTCTCCAGAAGTAATGTTCATAAAATAATTTTAAAACTTTAATGCTAGAATTGTGGCAAAACTATGTTGCATGTTGCAGTTTAAAAAATAGAAAGTTGTTTGATAAATAATATTCTTCTCTTCTTAAAAACATATATATCTCTATAAAATGTTTGCTTAGCTTGTAATCAAACTTAAAATAACTTAACATGTATATAAAAACAACAAATATAATTTTAACTAATCAATCACTCTACACTGTGAGATTCTTTTAACTTGTGACCATTGGGATCTTTGAAACTATTTTTTTTACAAGTACAAAACTTTATTTTATTATAAGTACAACAAACTATTTTTTATTACAAGTACAACAAACTATTTTTTTACAAGTACAGCAAACTATTTTTTTTACAACTACAACAAACAACAAACTATTTTTTTACAAGTACAATAAACTATTTTTATTACAAGTACAACAAACTATTTTTTTATTATAAGTACAACAAACTATTTTGTATTACAAGTACAACAAACTATTTTTTTACAAGTACAATAAACTATTTTTATTACAAGTACAACAAACTATTTTTTTATTATAAGTACAACAAACTATTTTTTATTACAAGTACAACAAACTATTTTTTTACAAGTACAATAAACTATTTTTATTACAAGTACAACAAATTTTTTTTACAACTACAAAAAATTATTTTTATTACAAGTACAGCAAACAATTTTTTTTACAAGTACAACAAACTATTTTTTTTTTACAAGTACAACAAACTTTATTTTATTACAAGTACAACAAACTATTTTTTATTACAAGTACAACAAACTATTTTTTTTACAAGTATAACAAACTATTTTTTTTTTACAAGTACAGCAAACTATTTTTTTTACAACTACAACAAACTATTTTTTTACAAGTACAATAAACTATTTTTTATTAAAAGTTCAGTAAAATCTGTTATATTCGGACTAATGTGGCGACCAGCCACTCCGGATGTGGAAAAATCCGCATATATAGCAAGGTCATTTATAAATAGCTAAAGGGCCCAAAACAATAAAAACCATTATTGTTGAATACTATTTTTAGATGTTTCAAGCGGTTTGGACTTGTATTTACTGTATTACAATGTACTATATAGGCTAACAAATTGACGTTCTGCACACAACCATAGACTATTGGTAATTAAAAGTAAACAACAAAAGAAAACAGTTTACATTGTAAAAACACAATTTTACTTATTGCAGTACAGTAATTAAATATCTAAAGTATGTAGGTAAAGTACTGTACTTATAAACACACTATATTTAAAAAAAATACCGGTAGGCCTACAGTTCGGCACAGTAAAATATAAATTAAGTTTTACTTACAGTACTGTAAAGGAGTGCTAATGGCTACATCAGTTTTTGAAAAAAGTTGTGATTTTCGTGGAGAGTCATTGAACGTTTCAAGGTCACAGCCCGCTAAGAATAGACTAGGCAAGGCGCGCAAACATTATACTGGCTGCAACTTTCACTTTTCCACCCCATCCGTCACACAACCAAAGTGCGAAAATTTGATTAGAGATGCGTCCGGTTATGGGAGGGTCCGGATATGACAGGTGCTACTGTACAAAAAAATTTTAAGTGATGTACCAGTACTTTCCCTACTTTTCATTGGGCAGTATAAATAAATATCTCAAAATTTCAATATGTGTGTATGAGTACCCCTGTATTTATTACATTTTTGGTTCTTCACATAATTATAAAACTTTTCTTTCTTAGTTTTTTTTTTTAAATATGATTTTTATGGTTTGATTTTATAACTTATGTTATTTCAGATATCTTTTAAATGGAAATTATTGTTTTGAATGTACTCCCAAGTAACTAGAGTATCTCGACAATTCAAAAATCTTATCAAATCCACTTTACATAAAAAATTTAGGGTTTTAAACAAAAAATTTAATAGGTGTTTAAAAAAAAACAATTAGTTGGCCCATTACAAAACAAGGGTGTCTACCAGTCCCAAATGTCACGATTTGTTGTCTAAGTTCACCTGTTTTTCCCCTGATTGAAATAGAATTTCCTGCGCCCTACAGTTTGTATTGTATCGTACAAATCACCCGTGTAAAACATGTGTAAAAAGATTCAAAGATTAAATCTATTTTATGATTTATTTCAATTTATCAGTTCACTTAATAGAGCCATTCATTCTATCGATACGTATAATAAATTGAACAGATTCTGTGAATCGTAATAAACCAGTTTTTAAACTATTACCTAGCAAACTAGTTTTCTTGTAGCGGAGAAGATACACACGAATCTTTTGAAACACGGCTCCAGATTTTCTGTTCAGTTTTACGAACTGTTCTAGTTCATATCTATTTAATGGTGTGTTTTCTGTGCTACAAAACAAATAATTTCTTATTAACTCTCCAGCCAGTATGAATCAAAGATTTTTATTTTGATATATGTACATTTTTGTAAGACGTCAATACATATATTTCGATTTGCTTGGAAATAAGGTCACTAAATATCTATTGTAACACTAACAGCCATGTAACAGAGATGTTATACGATGAAAATAGATTTATAATTTCCCATAATGACTAAAGTGACCTCTTTTTTTTTTTTAGAGGTTTGGTCTAAATAAATAAAATGACGTATTATATATAATAATAAACGTTTATAATTCTTGCATATATATAAATTCCTTTATGACGCAAAATAGTTACAGTAGAATCATTTTTAATAAATAAAGAATAAGCAGACTGTAAATAGGTAAAATAAAAAAGCAGACTTAAAATGTATAAATCAATGAGAATATATAACATGATTGTATGAACTGTATAAGAAGTTATTTTTACAAGTAGTGCGGTTGAAGTAAACGGTTAAGAAAGACAAATAAATGTTTGAATGAGGTTTGAATAATAAACAGTTTAACAATTGAAAAACAGTCAAAAACAAACACATGTACAAGAAGTCAGCGTATATAATAAGGCACGTCACAATATCGGCATATGTATCGAGATACAGGACTAATGAAAACTCCATCTATGATGAGCGTTGAAACAATTCCAATATAGAAGGCTTTTGTACTACTTGCCTATGTGCCTAACTGCACAGAAGAGAACGTACCAGAACGAAAAAACATGGCGATTGAACTGCGTGTGTTGTAGACGGCGAGTGCCGTGGAGTTTAGGAAAAAATGTAGTTTTCTCATCAGTACAAGGATAAATGTTGTATTAAAGTGGAGCAGAGGTGTTTCGGAGTTGCGGTAGACTTAGAAAATGAAATCCATCGTATAATTTTCATAATAAGTGAGTTTAAAAAATCTAGACATGTGATCAAACAAGTGTCGTCGATGAAATGAAAGTGTGTTAACTATATCGAGTAAATTCAGTGAAATCCTAGGTAAAAGTATAGAAACAACTGGTATCGTGAGTAAATATGGCCATTATTTTTAAGTTTAGAAGTCTGCATTTTTGAAATTTTACAATTTTTGAGAAACAACTTAACTTCAACTTTTTTCTATTGCGTCATGCTTTTAAATAGGTTTAGGCCTAACTATAATTTGTAAAGATTGTATATGATTGATTTGTTTAATTCTTTGTAATGTTGATATATCTTGTTGTAAATAGTCATTTTTTAATTATGTCAGAGTAAACGTATAGTTGTCTTGCCATGATGTCTTGAATTTCTTTATTGAGCCACGCACATCCAATTAGCTTGTACTTTAGCAGCCAGGTACTCACCCCTGAGAAAGTTAAACTAATTCAATGAATATTTCACAGTAATTAATAATTATGGATAGACAGATGCTAATAGAGCATAGATGAAGTTATATGTGGATTATTATAGGTTATGATTATTATTATTTTTTTTTATTGTTATTTCTGAGTTGTAAAGTGGAGTTTAAGGTGATATTAAGATATAATTCTACGTTGGAGTTAAGGAGATACATGATGTATGGTGATTTTTGTTTATGGAGGTACGGCAGTAGGCCTAAGAGGTGTTTTTTGATGATTTAAGGTATTTTATGAATGACGATTTCTGGTGTATTAAGGTGAATAAATAAAAGAAGTGAAGGAGAGGTGTTAATTATAACAGAATAATCCACATATAGCATTTTTTATTAATTTTGAGTATTTTTTTTTATTTTTGAAACTTTTACCGAATCCCATTTTTTTTAACACATTAATAATATAGATATTTTTTTTATTTTTATTTTTTTTTTTAACCATCTGTTACAAAATGGCTTTCCCAACGTGGGGCTGTAAAGCAGAAGAAGCCATTCTGTAATTCTGTTACACTATTTGAGGTCTCCTAAAAGTCTCCAAAACAAAAAAAAAAAACAAGAAATAACATTTTTATGATCTGGTAGACACCCTGATAACGTAAAAACTCAGTTGGCCGCATAAAGTAAGTTTCAAATTACATAGTAAAACATCTGTTTTCATAACCTTTAAATTGAAAACAATAGCTCTATTATTACAGTAATGCAGCCCACCTCGTAATCAAGTTAACTAAGCAATGACCCTCGAACTAAAATAATCTCACTATTACATATAAGTTAACTGTTCTGCACTTTATTGCTTTACCCTGAAGGTTGTTCATGACAATTTGTCTTTATTTAATAGACATTACACTCTGCTACTCTACAAAACCCAGATGGTCTTGCTGTAGATTGGATTGGACGTAACTTGTATTGGTGCGATAAAGGATTAGATACCATTGAAGTGTCAAGGCTAGATGGTAAATACAGACGTGTCATGGTGCGACATCTCTTGCAGGAACCACGTGCAATTGCATTGGATCCGCATAATGGGTAATTATGCAGAGTAATACCTCTTATCTTTGTCTCATTTCACCTCCAAAATTCAACACATTTGCGGTATACCTTCAAAACTTAAATTACAATGAAAGGTTAATGTAATAAGAGATAATGAGGAAGGCACCACATTGAATAGACTACTATACGTATATTTTTTTAAAGTTTAATACATTTTTTATTTATATTTTCATTTTATGAGTGAATGTTAGGCATTACAACTGAAAAATCTGTTAATATATATGGAATCAAAGATGAGTGTTAGTTTATCGTTAAATAGTTATTTGTATGTATATATTTATTTAGGATTGGTGACGAATTTATCATACCAATTCTTCTTTAGAGATCTTTCTTGGCATTCTTATTTTATTACACGAAGTGTTTTGGGTGTTTTTTTATATCATTTTTTTTTAAACAATAATAAATGTGATAAATTCTCAAACAAGAGTATTGTATTTTATATGAAGTAGGTAAATTTTTAAATTAAATTTTAAGTGAAGCTTATAAACAAGTTTAGATTATTATTTTTTCTCAAAACTTGATGTTTGCTGATAAGTTTTTGTGCCTGATTGGCCTTAAATGGCCCTCTTGGCAGCCATTTTTATGCCAAAAATCTGGTTTTGCATTCAAAACCACTTCTGAGGTATCAAGATCAAAATTTATTCTTGCACCTCTGACAATTAGGTTTTATCTTGCTTCGAAACTGCAGCTTCCTACACCCGATTCCACGTTCACCTTGCAGTACAGAGCGCCCATAAGCCATGTTATCCTTACGACAGTCTCAGCGATAATAGCCAACTAAAAAACATCAACTCCCATGCTACACTCGGTCAGTTGATTCAACCAGCATGACAATAAATGTGATGTTCGCTGTAATGGTAGTAGCAAGTCTATTCTCCCTTAAATCCTGTACTGCACAATGAACGTGGAATTAAGTGTAGGTAGATCCTAAGATATTTTATGTATGGACATGGGACAGAGGACATGGGACAGAAGACATGGGAATTATTGCATGCTGTTATAATAACTAGATATAATAAGTGTAATAATTTCTGAGATGAGTAAAACAAGAACAATTATATTTAAAATTTTGTTATTTTAAGTGAAATTAAAAGATAACTAGCTGACCCGTGCGAAGCATTCACATTCTAACATAGGCCTACTTAAATCCCACTTTATTGAAGTACACACCGTATATTTAGTATCGTATAGTGCGTTACCAACTTGCAGAAGGTAAACAACAACAAATAGGTGTATCCACAATGCTGTTTATAACCACGCTTACAATTCATTAAAAATAGCAATGTAGTGGCGTAACGGCAACTCTCCAGCTGGGTATTGTTATTATCAGTGTTGCCAACGCCAGGAAAATATCCCTACAAATTACTTGATTTTACATCACTGTTACTTTCGGGTTCTTTACTTCTTTTTTTTCTTCGTATAATTGTTTTTGTATATTTTTCCGGTATAGCGGTTGAGGAAAGCTTTAAAATGATGCCTCATTCATGTAATTTGATGATGTATTAAGGAAGTTATGGCGTACCGACAAAAAAATGGCCTTGAGAAATAATATTTTTTATATTTTTCCGGTATAGCGGTTGAGGAAATCCTTAAAATGATGCCTCATTCATGTAATTTGATGATGTATTAAGGAAGTTATGGCGTACTGACAAAAAAATGTCCTTGAGAAATAATATATGTGATATTTGTATCTTTTATTTAGCATATAATAATGTATATAAATAACAAAATACAACAAATAGACCAACAATTTTATATTGGACCTGTTTTCTTATGCACAGGTACATGTATTGGACAGATTGGGGCGACAGAGCGCATATTGGGAAAGCTGGCTTGGACGGGAGCGATGTTCATATAATTGTTAACAAATCCTTAGGCTGGCCTAATGCTTTGACTATATCTTATGAAACAGAAGAGATTATTTGGGCAGATGCGAGAGAGGATTACATTGCTTTGGCTGATCTCAATGGAAACAATATACGTATCTTGATGAGTAGAGGTGAGTGGTGTTAACAGAAAATAAAAATACAGTAAGCATTTTTAATTGAGTTTTGTTTGTTTGCTTTTATTTTGTTACTCTAACCTCAAAAAGCTGTTGGTTGTTAAGAATAATAAACTGATTCTAAATTTAGTAAGTTGGTTGCTATGGTAATGAATGTAAACAAACGTGTTGCTAAGCTTTAGATCCGAGAAACTGTTTTATCAGAATTTGCGCACTTAAAAATTCAATTTTTGCAATATCCTAGTGTGCGTCTTTGCCCCATAAGTGTGCGTCTTTGCCCCATAAGTGCGTCTTTGCCCCATAAGAATATCTCTTTAGATTTTTGTATTTGTATCTTAAGTAGTTTTTGCTCCACATTGATTCTATGTCAATCATTTATTCAATCAGGACGAAGACTCTTATATATATATTTATATATATATAGATAGTTGTTGGTATATTTGCATAATTACTGTCATGATATCATTTGTTTAACTTAAGATTCTTAAGGGAATTTGTTAAGTCGTTTGGAAAGTTTCTGTTTATTTTGTTTTTGTTTTTTATGTAATGTTTTATGGGTTTTTTTTTATTAAAATATAAAATTTAACATTTTTATAATGTATTAAAAATGTATAGCTGAATGGAGAAAAGTATATTTAAAATTAATCATATTCTACAACCAACAAGATGTATACCATATTTATTTTTTTTTTTGCAGCTTGAAAATATTGAGATCTTGCACAGACCCCTAAAATTAAACCAAGAAGTAGTTTTATAACAAACCTCTTTTTTTGATTTGTAGTTTAAAAACACCGAACTAGTCAATTATTTTGTTTGGGAGTTGATGAAAACAATACATGTTTTTTTGGTTTGTGTAATTTTGAGAGTAAAAAATTTGGCTACCTTTATGTGAAGAAAATCTACAAAATGTTGATGTGAATGAAATGTTATGTCTTGGTTAAAAATAACTAAATTCAAAATTTCTACTTGATAAGACATTAACCTTTTAAAAATCTAAACAACAATGAAATTATTTATAAAGTAGAATTGTCAAATTATGTTCAAAAATTATCATCAATCTTCGTAATGTCAACTATTTTGCAGGTCTAACTCCATCGTTGAAACTTCATCATGTTTTTGCAATCGCCGTGTTTGAGGATTACATTTTCTGGACTGACTGGGAGACAAAATCTGTTGAGCGTTGTCACAAGTACACGGGAGATGACTGTAAGACACTAACTACGACCATCCATAGACCGATGGATATACACGTCCATCATCCGTACAGACAGAGACCAAGTAAGTTGTGTTTAGAAAAAAATTATTAGTGTTATAGTCAAAATCTGAATTCTGTTTGATCTAAACATATGCAGTCGATCTTGGTTGTTGCCTCACCTCGAACATAGCGTAATTTTGTTTTTGCGTACGGTGAAATCGTTATCTATAACGTTATCACAAATCACTGTTTGAGCTTCAATTAATATTTTAACCACTCGGCTGTAGCGCAGTAAATCTACAATATATTTTTTACTTTAATTTTATTTTAAATGCTTAAATTTTAATGTTATGTAAATATATTCCACTGTAGTAAACGTCTCCAATAAAGATGTGATGACACTGAAAAAATAAATGTACGATCGGCTTTTAACTAAACATGTCTCCTTTCTGTGGAAGTGTTAGATTTAGACAATTGAGCATGATAAACCAATCGTACGGTGAGACAGTTAATTGTGCTCATGCAGTTGCCCCCACACACACATTCCAGTGATTTTGGAGCTTTGTGCATCTTAAGTCAAAATATTGCAGTCTCTGTATGTGATCTTATTGTTACTGCCTGCATGCTACAGTATTTTCCGATTGTACTGTGACTACATGTGTTTAAAACAAATTTTGATAGCTACTTATTTTAGATTTTTACTAAGACCTTAATCTTGGCAAGTTGTTGCACTCAAAAAATCAGAGGCTCTTCGGTTTATCATGCAGGTTCCCTTGTAAATATAACAATTCTGTCTAAATGTTTTCTCAGGTGGGCGTAACTTGCGATTAGTCTTACCAACTGTATTACATTACATTTACCTACCAGAAGAAGGTACGATAATTTAAGAGGGAAATACAGTAGAGTCTCACTATTCCGAACTAATTGGGACCAAACACTGTTCAGTGTAGCAGGAATTCAGAATAGTCGGATTTCATGAATAATATCAACTTAGGCTGGCCGCACACTGAGACAGCATTTTGTTGTACAGCACGTGCTTTGGACATTTTGCTTAGAGCATTTTGCGTTATTGCTCTCTCAGTGTGCGGGCATAATATGCGGTGTGCTGGTGAACATGGAGCAACTAGCGGTATCATTCAACCTTGTGTCGATGTCAGTTAGTTCAGTCAAGTGGTATTTTTTCCAGTAAAAAATATAGAAGTTTTTTTCTCACTTGTTCTATATGTTTTTTTGGGGTGCTGAAACTGAATTTCAACTTTGCTACTTCCCATGGATATGGTTTCACAACAAAAATCGCAAAAAACTTAAAAATGTTCGACTTTTTAAAAAAATTTTGCCAAAAAGTCATAAAACTTTGCACTTTTTGAGGTAGGCTATTCCATATAAAAAATTAAACTATACTAAATTTTCTACAAAAATCACCCCTCAAATGTATATTTTGGTTGAACGATTTGGCCACTAGAGCGCGCTGAAAAAGGACCAAAATCCAAAATTTCTTACTTGTGGAAATCCAGTTTTTTGTTAGTTTTACGCTTGCAACTCAAAAACTATGCTTGTAACTACAAAAAAATTTTCATTCTGCAGAATTGAAACTATATTAAATCCTCTACAAATGGCACACCTTAATCACTTATTTTGGCCAAATCGTGTAGACGCTAGAGCGCGTTGAATTTTATGTCATATTACGCGAAACCGCTAAGTCAAGATTCCTTAAAACCCAAAACTCATTAGAGACCTACATTATCACTATTTACTTGTTAAAAAGTATTTATTTGGACTTTATCATTAATAATACATATATTACTTTTTAATTATACAACGATTTAATTACTAATTATTTAAATTAATATAATTAAATATTTTGTCCAATGTATGTTTGTTTATTCAGTCACAAAATACTTATATAAAAAGTTTAGCAGAATGCAACCATTTTTGTAATTACAGGCATAGTTTTTAAGTTACAAGCGGAAAACTAACAAAAAACTGGGTTTTCCACAAAGTAGGAAATTTTTGCCTTCTATATTTTTTCCTGAAATAGGCATCAACGGAGACGGTTTGACTGGACTAAGTAGTTTACACTAAGATGTGTGAGGAAGGCTTGTGCATGCTGTAACATTGACAGCCATGTAACAGAAATACTATATGATGATAATAAATTAACAATTTCCCATAATGACTAAAGCATAGAGGTTTGGTCTAATAAAAATAAAGGATGCAATATGTATAATAATAAACATTTATAATTTTTGCATACACATATAAATTCTTTTGTGACGCAAAACAATTAAAGTAAAATCATCTAAATAAAAAATAAATAAAGTAAAAGGCAGACTGTTAGTAAATAAAATAAAAGCAGACTTGAAATATATTAGTCAATAAAGGTATGTAACGTGTGTGAACTGTATAAGAAGTTATTAACATGTAGTGCGGTTGAAGCGAACGGTTGAAAGAGACAATTAAATGATTACACAATGGACAGTTTTAAAGTAATTGAAAAACAGTTAAAATTCAAAAAGAATAAGCACATAAAGAAATCAAGATATATCAGCGCATTATAACATAAAGCACACAGGTATTGGAATGTAAGACAGACATAGACACAATCGTGGTAAGAGTAAAAAACTATTCAGATACGGAAGGCCTTGTACGTTTTGGGCCTACGTGACTAACGAGAGAAGAAAAAATGGCGTGAAAGGCATTCTACGTATTGCAAGTTGTGGGTGCTATATTTTACCACAAAAAATGCAGTTTATTTAAAGTTTGAATATTAAGAGTAGTATGAAGGTGAAGTAGAGGAGTGACAGTGTTAGTACAATCTTGGACGACAAGAAATATTTTATATCTTCAATGATAGGACGATCTGAAAAATTGTGAAATGTGCTTCGATAAAAACGCGCGTAGTGAAATGGAGAATGCTTCATATTTGTGTGATCATAAAAAATCCTAGGTAAAAACAGTGCAATGAATAACGCAGTAAGTAATAATGGCTATAGGACATAAATTTTTCAGTCTGCAATTATAAAGTTTTCGATTATTTTAACAAGTAACTTCTTTTGATTTTTATTGCGTCATACTTCTAAGCTAGGCTTGACTACACTTTGTACAGATTTGTATATAATTGATTTGTTTGTTTCTTGTAATGTTGATATATTTTGTTGTAAATAATCACTTTTTGACAATGTCTGAGTAAAGAATCAGTTGTTCCGCTACGATGTCTTAGACTCCTTTATTTAGCCACGTACATTCATTAGTCATTACTTTGCAGCCAAGTATTCACCCCTGAGAAAATTAAATTAATATAATGAATTAATAATAGTAAATATAAATGCATAAGTATTAATGGAGCATAAATAGAGTTATATGTGGATTGTTATTTTTTTTATATATGAGTTAAACGAAGGTGATATTAAGGTTTTTATGAGTAAGGTGAATTAAGGTAAAGTGGAGCTTAAGGTGTATGTTAAGGTGTAATTCTACGTTGGAGTTAAAGGAGATACATGATGTATGGTGATTTTTAGTAAATGGAGCTAAAGTAGTAAGAAGTGTTCTTGGTGATTTAAGGTATTTTATGAGTGACGAGTTCTTGTTTTTAAGGTGAGTAAATGAGCGAAGTGAAGGAGAGTTGATAATAATTACAAAATAATCCACATATAGCATTTTTTATTATTTTTGAGTATTTTTTTTTATCTTTTGCAAGTTTTACCGAATCCCATTTTTTAAACAGTTCATTTTTATTTGTATTTATATTTGTATTTTTTTTTTATTCTTGTAACCATAAGTTACAATATGGCGCCCTTAAACGCGGGGCTGTTAAACGAAGGCGAAGTGGATGTCGTGGTAACTCTGAAGGTTTTTTGAGGCGTTGTGGCGGACAACCTATTACTTCAAATTGTTGAATACAATTCCAAAAACATGGCAAATAATGTAGAAATGGACGATTCAGGATTAGACCTGGATCAATCCATCAGTGTGAGTGTACTGGATGAGGTGGTAGATTCAGAGATTAATGAGACAATGAAAGATAGAGAAAATACAGATAAGGTTAGGTCAGAGGACAAGAGTGTAAATGACAAATTTGATGCAATAATGCAATTCCTAAATGCAAAATTTGAAAAATTAAGTGTAGAAAATAAAGTAAACATAGAAAATTTAAGTGCAGAAAATAAAGTAAACATTGAAAAATTAAGTGTAGAGATCAAAGTTAATAATGACAATTTAAATACGAAGCTAGATAATCTCCAAATAGAAATGGAGGTTATGCGCAAGGAATGTTAAGATTTGAAAGCAGAAAGTGACCTGAGATTTAATGAAATTTTAAAAGTTTAGAAGTAAAAGAAAATGTGACCAGTAAAATAAATGTAGTAGAAATGAATGAAAATGTGACCAGTAAGATAGATGTTGTAAAGGTGAAAGATGGTGTGACCGAGGTTTGTGACTCTGAAGTTGATAAGTTTAGTAAGCCTATTGTAACAGTGTGTGAGAGTGAAATAGTAAATGTAAATGAAGTAGTTGTGGAAGAATTATGTGACGATTATATTTAAAAAAATGATATTGTAGAGAGTAGGCCTAATGTTGTAGAGTTTGGAATTGTTAAAAAGGTTAATGGAGATATTTATAAAGAAGTTATTGTGGAAATAAGTAAGGATAAAGAAGTTGATACTGGAATGAATGTTAAATTAAAAATGAATAGGCTTATCAATGATTTAAGAACTAAAAGATTAAAATTGAGAATAACTAAAAGAGATGTAAAGAATTATTTAAAAATAATAAGAAGGTGTATAATAGAAAGAAATAAGAAACAAAAAACTGAGCACAATTATAGAAAATTTAAAAATAATGTTAAGAAAGAAAAAATAATAAGATTAATAAAACATAGGCTAGGCCTACTTGTATTGAAGAGGCCTACAAGAAAAAAGAAAAAACACCTACCTGATTAGTGTCTCGATTCTCTTTGTAAATAGTTTTTTGTTTTTTGTTCATTTGTTTTAAGTAATTTATAAAAAATATAAAATTGAAATATATAATAACTTGCAGTGCGAATGAGGTGAGTATGAAAATTTTAACGGGGAGTGGCAAACTAAAGAACTTAGATTTGCTTTCACTAATTTTAAATTCATTTTAATGAAATGTTGTAGGGGGTTATACGTTGGATACAGACAATGTATAACAATGCTGTGATCTTCAACAACATGTTTGGGATTTTGATGGGGGTTGATTAAGGAGTGAATGATGGGAGATATGTATGAGGGAAATGAAATGAAACACAGTAAATATTTTCAAATTTCAATTTTATATTTATATTGATTTTCGTTTGTAAATAATTTAAGTAACTTAATATTTCTTTTCTTCTCCAATTCTTGCCTGGTTGCTACACTCTGATGGAATGATCCATGTACGTTGTTTAGGAGGGGGTCGTTGCCATTTTTAGAGGTGTTCATTCACAATTTGATATATAGGTGTAGTGTGATAAACTGGTATGCATGTATGTAAATGTAAATGTTAAATATTGTGAAGAATTTGATTTGTGATGTGAATGAAAAAATGTGTTAACTAAGAATGATTGAGTGTAGAGTTGCCACAAGTTAAAGGTAAGTGAATTTTAGTTGTTGCCATGGTAATTAATAATGTGTAAAATTTGATTAATGAGTGAATTTTGATTTGTAATTGATGTATAATTTTAATTTGAGGGAAATATTGAGCCTGATATTGTATTGAGTGACGAACAATGAAAACTCTAATACTTGAATGATTTCAATGATGTATAATTTTGGATTGACAATCTTGATGATGAATAACAATGTGTAATTTTGATTTTCAGTAATATTTGATTGTAATATTTGATTGTGAAACTTGATATTGATATGTAATTAATTCTTGAATATTATTTTATTGTGACATTTGATTTCGATGTTTGATTGTTTTGAATTGACAATCATGAATTTTTTTGGTTTTTTGAATTTTTTGGTTTTTCGAATTTTGTTTGATTTTTGTAGCAACTAATAATAAATTAAAAAATAAATTTTTGGCAACTAATAATTAATTTAAATGTAAATTTTTGGAAAACAAATTTTAATAAGAACTATGATCTGTAACTTTAAACTATTAATAATAAATAAATATAATTTGTAATTTTTAAAAATTTTTAATAATGTAAAGACCAGATTTCTTTGAAATTTTAAAATTTCTTTTTAATTTTCTTTTTTTTTCTCTGTTACATGGACTGTGGTGTTTTTGGTGTTCATGAAAGCAAATTCCATGAATTTCTGTAACACTGACAGCCATGTAACAGAAATACTATATGATGATAATAAATTAACAATTTCCCATAATGACTAAAGCATAGAGGTTTGGTCTAAATAAAAATAAAGGACGCAATATGTATAATAATAAACATTTATAATTTTTGCATACACATATAAATTCTTTTGTGATGCAAAACAATTAAAGTAAAATCATCTAAATAAAAAATAAATAAAGTAAAAGGCAGACTGTTAGTAAATAAAATAAAAGCAGACTTGAAATATATTAGTCAATAAAGGTATGTAACGTGTGTGAACTGTATAAGAAGTTATTAACATGTAGTGCGGTTGAAGCGAACGGTTGAAAGAGACAATTAAATGATTACACAATGGACAGTTTTAAAGTAATTTAAAAACAGTTAAAATTAAAAAAGAATAAGCACACAAAGAAATCAAGATATATCAGCGCATTATAACATAAAGCACACAGGTATTGGATTGTAAGACAGACATAGACACAATAGTGGTAAGAGTAAAAAACTATTCAGATACGGAAGGCCTTGTACGTTTTGGGCCTACGTGACTAACGAGAGAAGAAAAAATGGCGTGAAAGGCATTCTACGTATTGCAAGTTGTGGGTGCTACATTTTACCACAAAAATGCAGTTTATTTAAAGTTTGAATATTAAGAGTAGTATGAAGGTGAAGTAGAGGAGTGACAGTGTTAGTACAATCTTCGACGACAAGAAATATTTTATATCTTCAATGATAGGACGATCTGAAGAATTGTGAAATGTGCTTCGATAAAAACGCGCGTAGTGAAATGGAGAATGCTTCATATTTGTGTGATCATAAAAAATCCGAGGTAAAAACAGTGCAATGAATAACGCAGTAAGTAATAATGGCCATA
>JAGFPH010002448.1:144632-198409 GCA_018207615.1 Philaenus spumarius | reverse complement strand
TAGTTATAGCTTTAAGTCAAATTGTTATGATTAAACAAATGCTAACACTACATAGTTATAACTAATCCAAGTGGAGTGTTATCCGGGAAAACTGGAGATATAACTATGACTACATAGATACAACTCCAGTGTAGCAGTAACTACCTTTCGATCTACCAATGCTCAGGACCCAGAAAAATTTGACAACTCCTCAATTGCAAAAACTTGTACTTACAGCAATTTGAAGTACAAAAATAAAATATAAAAAGAGAGAAAATTTAATTACAAAAGTTAAATAAATAAGCGGTACCAGGAACTGGCATATACATTCTCACAAACATATTTAAATTATTAAACAGATTCACTGCGACTTCATAATTGTAGGAGGTGTAGATTAAAGTAGAAGATTAACTAATAAATATTATTGTTATTAGCTAGAGAGAAAGCTATTCGATCGATTTTGAACAAATTTGCACCAAACACGTCAATTAGGACTATAAATGCACGAAAAAAGGTTTTGATTTGAAAATTTTTGAAAAACAACAATCTTTTCGACAGAAAAACCCCCAAAATCAGTTATTATTATTATTACTAGCTAAATGAGAATTTTTAGAAAGATGCGGCTTTTGCATGTGGTAGGGTATATTAAGGGCTACAAATAAGTCAAATTTTATCAAAATCGTTAGAGCTTTTTTTATAAAAAAATAATAACTGATTTTTTGGGGGTTTTTGTCCAAAAAGGGTTTTTTTTTTAAATTTTTCAAAACCTTTTATCATGCTTACAGGCCTAATGTATGCACCAGATATGTCTGGTGCAAATTTTTCGAAATCGATCAAATAGTTTTCTCTCTAGCTTTGTATATATACAGACAAACATACAGACAGAAATTTGGTAAAAACCACTTTTTTGGACTCAGGAGGTCCCAAAATGGATATTTCCATAAAAATCTCAACATGGATTTTTTGCGATCTCTATACTTTCTCCATACTATAGTTCTTCTAGTGAGAAAGTACAACTGGCCAGAAAAAGAAACACAGACAAACTAATTAACCTTAATTTGATTTTCAACTTAATGTAAACTTATATAATCCTTTACCCCCTTCCTTTCCTTGTTAAGAATTGAAAACAAATTGTGCACAATTTATTTCTTGAATTGTACTTGGAAAGTGTTTCTGTAATACAACCCGTCCAGTATTTCATATTTTTACACACCATACCATATTTCAATGTCCTCTGGTACTCCACTCTGGAATCCTGGGTCAACAGTACAACGGAAACATATTTCCAATCATCATTTGGTTATAGTGCTTTCCTCTAGTTTCTTCAATAGGTTGTAGAAATTCTGATGTTAAATTACCTACATCGCATCAGCTCCTTGCTCAAATTTTTCTTTCGCCATAGGCCCTTTCCTCTCTTATAGGGCCCACAGACGATCAACTTGGTCACCAACCTCGTTGTCGGTTGATGCAACAGACGACACGAGATGTTGACAACCAAGTTGCCAACATCATTATATTGATGTTATATTTTGCTCCGCTCACCAAATATTAAACCTATTTGATCTTTTCAAATTTAACATTGTAGCCAACGGATTAATAAATTAATAAATTACCTTTTTTTCGGTACGTCAACTAATCCTTTTGTTGATTTACAGATTACTGCAGTTTCGGGCTTTGTGAGTCCATCTTCAGATCATATAAAGTATTTTAGATTTTATTAAAATCGTTCCATATGGAGCTTGTCAATAGAACATACACCGTACTTACGTAACAACACATAACACTTTTACACACATTTACGTTCACACGAACACAAAATTAAAATATTTTGTACATTAAATTGTACGTACATCGGTCGGTACGTACTCCCCAATGAACCAATCTCGACTGGCTATTTATTTATTCTTATCTCGTTATCTAACTTTGATTAAACGGTTCCTATTGTTGATTTTGATGACGCTGTCGAATAGAGTATTGGAGGAGAACAAGAGTTGTTCATTTAGTATAGTATTAGGTTGTTTTTTGAACGGTTTGTAAATTACAAACTCCTTCAAGGCACTCACTATTTGATCTTACCTCAACATTGCCGACAACATGGCATGTTGGCAACAATGTTGGTGACCAAGTTGATTGTCTGTGGACCCCTTTACATGCATAAACATCGCCACCGTGAAGTTGACTAACAACTGACATAAATGAAGTGTGCTCTTCCTAGCACTCCAAAATTTTGGAGTTATAACTAAAGGCTACTAGACATACTTCTCTTTTTATCACATCAAAAGTGAAGTTATCACTACCTGTCCGGAAAAACCGAGATACAACTAAGGGGGTAGTTGTAGCTACCTTTTAATCACACTAAATGAAGTTACAACTCCGAAATACCAGAGTGGTAGCATCAACTACGTTTTAATCACTTCACCCATTGCATAACATTTTATTTGGTAGACATGAATGTAGAAGATGATATACACTGTTGAAAATAAATTTTAAATTTAAATAAGAAGGACATATTATTACTATATTTAAAGTAGTTGAAATTGAGACTGCAGCCAGATTGTACAATGCGACGAATTCTGACTGACTGACTGACTGACTGACATACACTGGAGACTGACTGGCTGGGTGTTTGGGAGACATTGTGTGGTTGATGTTCCTTTACGCCAGATGCATGAGCCAAGAAGTAAGAACTATATTAAAAGTTCAATGTATTTATAGAAACACACTATTTATCTATACAGTCAAACAATAGCAAGAATAATAATCAAATAATAATTACAGGCTAAGGAAAACAAAATTAATGTATGTGCAACATAGAAAACATTGTGACAAATTGTGACTATTGCAACACAGAGAACATAAAATTTCACCTGATTGTAAATTTAATTGTAACTTATACAACACTGCCAACACTGGATCAAATACTGTACATTTTATTAAAAGAATAAACCTTATTATTCTAACCTTAACCAGATGCAACATAGCATCAGGAAAGAAGACCAAGTCCATGCCAGCACCTCGCACCATTTCATTAAATTGAGCCAGGAACATGTCAAGTCTTTCTCTAAGTTCGTTGAAGTTTGACACAGGTTCATAAACTTTAGGAAGCTCCATATCGGCATCTTCTCCTTCTTCACCAGTTGGTTCAGGAGCATCTCTTAAAAGAAATTAAAACCATCAAAAAATTAACTAAAAGTACAAATATATTAACAAAGTAAAGTAAAATGTGTGGAAACACCTCAATAACATTAAAATATAATAGATAGAAACTTACAACTTTAAGGGTAAGCCATTAGGTACGAAGTTGATAGAAATTTATTCAAAATGGTGGTTGGTTAAATCAATTTGGAGGTAATTTTAAAACAGTGCATTTTACAAAAAAGAACCATTGAATTATTATACATTGAATAATAAAATAAAATTTTGTTTCACATTACATGACTAAAAGTTGTGTTAACTAAAATTACTTGTGTAAAAATATAAATTAGAATCATTGTGAAGTTTCTAGAATATAATATTACGGTTAAATATCACTAAGGGACCTACATATTAATTTAAAATACCTCATGAAGTCCACAAACACCGGATTTGGTTCAGCCATTTCACGATAGGATTGTCCCAAGTTGTCTTGTATTAGCTGAAGAAGAGATTCGTCAAACCATTCTTTGTCTGAAGTTAGAGTAAATCTGTACAACAACAAAATACACTAGTGTACAAGTCTTGTATTCATTAAATTTAAAAAATAATTACTCAGATAACAAAATTTCCAAACAAGCCATATGGTAGCCAAAAACTTTATAGGTGTTAACACTTTCTGTTTTGGTGATATTTATTTGGAATTATTTTTCAATCATATTTCAAAGTAAGCATTATCAAATTTTTAATAATAAAGGAAATTTTGTATTATCGAAGTTGTGTGTAATATGTGTACAATAAGACCCAATTTAACAAACATGCAACTAATTATAAGGATCCTTGTACACTACATCAATTATTCTGAAGTTAAATAATTCAAAATAGTTTGTTTCCTCTAGTTGGATATTTTCTGCTTGTTTTATAACTTGTACCTAATGTAATTTACACAGGAAAATGTTTAAAAATCACGCTTGAATGTACAAACATTATTGGACTGTACTAAATGTAAGTACCTGTCAGAGAACACTCTAGTACACTCATGTTTCCACAATATCAGCAAAACACTTTCAGATTCAATGACTGTACTCAGCGTACCAACCATTCCTTGCCAAATTCTAGACATGTCTCTCAAACTGAACACATAGTGAAATTTTGCTGGTGTTGGCAGCAGCTTGCCCTAGAAAAGATTTTATAGTTCACAAGAAGCAATCTAATTTTGTATAATTTTCATAAACTATCAAAGCTTTAAAAACATGTTAATTTCAGTATTATGGAAAGATTTGAAATAAACTTTATTTCACTGGTATACTTTTGTTTTTCGAAAATTTATTTATCTTGCTGAAATTTCAGATATTCTGAGATTAGTAATAGAAAGTTAGAAAAGTATATAGAGTTAAAAATTTAAAAAAAAAAGAGTAAGAACAGTGGCTCCACACATTATAAACATTCAATCAACATAGCAATCAAAACTATGTTACTGTATATTTAGGACTACATGGTCTTTCCTTTAGTAAACTTTTTACCAATGGCATATTTATAAAAATTTTTAGAAAGGAATATTTGAGTTTTTATTTGTTATAATATCTCTTAGTTGAATTGTACAGAAACTCAAGGTCAGAATCAAAGAGCAAAGAGAACAATTTACTTTATGTTCATACCAGAATGTTTCCCTGCCTTTCAGCTTGACAAAGCCACTAACTTAGTAAAAATCACGAATCTATAGTTATAGATTAATTAATTATACTTATACAGTTTAATTAATTGTCATCCCCCAAGTGACAATAACATTCTTGAATGGCATAATCTGTTTGAAACCTTTGAATGTTTGTGTAAGTGGAAAATTATATAACAACAAGAGTGTGAATTGAATGTCAGACAGTCTTTTGTGCATAATCCTAAAAATCTGTTTTCCTCTGCTTACTATCAATGCCATTGATGATGGTATGAAAGATTTTAAGGAAACACTTTCATAAGTGTCCACACCGTTTACAGGAGTTATAGGATTTTAGACCTACTAGCTTTGCTGTGCATATGATTTTCACAATTGCTTCATGATCATGGTCATGTTTTTGATTGTATTGTGTTTAGTGAAAAATCAACTTTTCATTTTACCAGAAAAGTTAACCTACATAATATCTGTGAATCCGGTTGCCAAAGATTGTTTGAAAGTTAGGAGATATATCAACTCATTCTTCTTCAACATCTTTTATTGGTTCCTAATTATTGTTGTCAAAATGTTTAAAATGAATGTATTCTGTAAAATTAAATTTTTAATGCAGTTAATTGAAATGTAGCAATGTTAATTGGCTGAATGAAATAAAATAAATTTGAACATTATTCTGATTAAACTCAGCATTGAACCATCAGTAAGAAAACACATATAAGACATGCATTTTAATATCATCTAAAATTAACACTACAAAATAATTGATAGAAATGTGAGTTTTTATTTACAATAGTTGTGATAAAACAGGTGCTAGCATTTTACTTTCTACTCTGTGAAAACCATATACTTACACGTGTCATTTGCCACAGCACTCTTGTCAATGGAATTATTTTTTTTACAAGATTTCTTACTTCTAGTGTAAACCCACGTTTGGCATTATAATGGCCTTCACCCACTACTCGGAAAATCTTATCTACTGATTCATCAATAGGAAGAGTGCAGTTGAACACAGAAAATTGTCGTTTTAAGCGAGAAGGAATGTCATTACGCCCTCCTCCTAAGATGTTCAATTAACACATAAATTTAAAGATAACATTTGTTACTCTTTTGATGTAAATACTGTTATATTATATATTTATGCTAAGAGGAAATAATAATGAAAAATATATGTAGAAAGTAAATTGCCAAAAATGTACATACAATTTAAACAGAACATTTTAAATCCTAGCAAATCAATAAAGCAGTATAATATAAAATGACAGTCACAATGTGAGGTTTTTGTGAGATCTCAAGAGTTAATGTCAGGCATGTTTTACTAACACTAAATCAACAACAACATTTTTAAATACCTCATTTCCTTACTCTATTAGTAGGTGAAACACTGGATTCAAATAAAAAAAAACAAAAACCAAAAAAGTGTTTTAATCATTTATCTTATTTAAAACTGATTTACTACCATTTATCAAATTTACTGAAACTTTATCTTATTATTACATATGTATTATAAATAACATGACCAGATATTTTCTATCTTAAAGCGGGACACAGTATTTTACAGGAATTAGGGGTAGTTCATTGAAAAGCAATAGATCAATCATTTTTAATGATTCATGCTTGTTTTTGGAAACGCTTTGTTTTAAAAATATTGGAAAATATTTTATAAAGTCATGGCAACTTTAATTCAAGTTTATTTTAGTCATTCAAATGGAAATGCGTTTAAGTTGAGTCTTTTCTGTTGTTAACAACACTTTGTTCATTGCAGAAAACTTGCTCAACCGTTGCGTTGTTTATTGGCATGGACGTGACGTTTTCTGCAATTTTGCTAATTTATTGATGGTTAGTGGCATTTTATTTAGAATGATTTAACATTTTAAGACAAAGTTTATCATTTTCTAAGTTATTTACATCCAGCTCTGAAATATAAATGTTAATCTACTTTCACAATCCATTTCATATAGCCCTCAAAATGTGCTACCGACTGTTATAAATATTGTAGTGACGTCTCATCAAATATTACAAGATACAATAATATTGGAGAGATCCATTCATCATATGCGCCAAATGGAATTTAGAAGCATGTTAACACCTCCGGGTAGGAAATATTATCTGTCCCTACAAAAAACACCTAAAGGAAGTTAATAGTGCCAGGGGTATCGAAATCAACTGTTTTTATGAAACACTTATGTATTTATAAATCAAGTAGAGTACCGGTAGTTCACAAAACAAAATATTTATAATTGGCTACACATTTTCCCCAAGAACAATTTAATTATTATTTTGTAAGTAGTAAAAATGCCTTCCAAAGTGGGACAATAGAGCATTATACAAAGAATACATCTTGATAAAAAAGGTACTGCCCAACCCAAAGTGGATGTCTGGTTAGTTATACATTATAGTATTGTTTAAAGTGTAGATTGTTTTGGTAGTAAGTACATTTTCTGTTTCAAGGTATAAGTAATAACTTTAACAATGTATAAAAATAGTTTAACCTTATATTCATGTATTATATTTTCTTAGAATTTAAATTAAGTGAAAACCTTTAGTCAATTATATTGAGATAATAATTTAGTAAAATATCTTTTCACAATTAGTTATAATTTATACAAAAATGATTGCTACATAATTGAATTTATAAGCAATTTGTATGTTTGTCTGTGTAATATTTATGAATATTTCAATTATTCACTGCAATAATAGTAACATTTTTTATTTATGAACCACTAAGACTTTACTAACCTGGCTGTCCCATAGCAGCTACGAATTGCATGTCAACAATTGTTGTAAACTCTCCTGGTTTTTCTAAGCTATAGAACCCTCTCATATCCATAGTCTGTCTTACTATTTCATTGGTTACTTGATCTCCCCATTCATTTATCTGAGGCAGATTGATGTCATCAATGAATACTGTCATCTTTCTACCTCCAGAAGGTCCAAAAGTGCTTCCCATTCGCTTTTCCACATAGCTCTCAATAGTTTTCTAAGTAAAATTACAATGAATTATTTAATTGTAATATTATTGTTTTAAGCATTTAAAGTTTTAAATTATATTTAGATGTAAGAACCATCGATCATGCTTAATATTATAACAGACTGAAACTTTGTAGATATACGGTAAATAATTATATTGGCAATCATAAAAACTAAACCTACTTGAAACTGATATGGACTCGTGGCAGAAGAGAAGTTAAAAGATCGGCTGAGATGAAGTTCTGGGCTTGCTTTCTTCATGTACGCTTTCATCATTACAGTCTTAGCAGAACCTGACTCACCAATCAGCAATACAGCTTTGTCTTGCTTTGCGATAGTGTGGATAAGGTAATCTATTCTGACGTTGTCCACAATGGGAACGAGAATGCTACTATAATCAGGAGTTGTTGTTTCAGGATAAACATAGTTAGCTACTAAACTTTCCCAAAGTTCCCACTTACCTAAAATTAATTTCATATTAATAATACAACCTTGTGGCTTTTGTTATTTTTCCTATTTTTTACTTTATTTTTTTTTTTTATTTAACCTATGATTGTAAATTGTAAACTATTCATTTCGAAAATGTCTTCAAATACTCATCTAATTAAATGTAACTAATGAATATGTACCAATTATTTTATTATAATTTTTTTCAGTAAATGTTCAAAAACTATATTTTTGCCGTTCATATTTCATTTTATTTCTTAAAATATGAACTGTTAACATTGTATGTTTTTTTTCTAGGAATGTAACTACTTCTTGACTTGAAAAGTTAACGGATGAAACGTTTAACCAATAATTAAATGTGTCACTGTAACTACTACTCCACGAACCAGATAAACTTGTGATTAATTATAAAATTCAAACATTTAACATAAGCATATTTGAAGGAGAGTGTATAACATGATAAGGTTTTAAGGTAAAACAAACATACTTTTTTGTACATAATTATTTTCACATTTTTGAAATACCTTGTTGCTATACAATATTTAATATAATTTCATAGGTTTTGTATGCCAAAGACACATTTAATTTTAAAGGCAGTTTGAATTCTTTTTTAGTACACCTGAAATATAAAAAGACACTGAGAAATAGCTCAAATGTATGACTGTTTTTATTTGTTAGTAAATTTGTGTTTGAGTTCATCTGTTAATTTCATGTTCTTTTTTGTTAATTTATAAAGTTTTAGAGTTTTAAGATTGTTAAACAGTTTTAGTGTTGATTTTTTCTTGTTATATATTTTATATTTAATTTAGTTTTCTAGTTTTAAGTATGGTTTTTTGCTGTTATTTATATATAATAACATTAGGAATATAATGACAATTATATATATATTGTTGTTTTTTATCATTATTAGGAAAGTGAATTAGGAATTTGTTACGTTTTAAACTTTAATAGGTAACCTACTTAGGCAATGATAAACTAAAAAAAAAAAAAATGAACATGACTAACCTTCTTTACTAACAACAAAGTCAAATACTGTTGCACTTTTGTTGGATGTAGATTTAGGCAAATCTAAAGTTGTCAACTTTGATCTAACAAAGGCATCAAATTTCAACCTGTCTGCTAATTCCAGGAAGGCTCCCATGCCCCAAGTCAAAGCAAAAACATAGAACCTGTGTAAATGTTCTGGAGTTAGTCTGAAAAAGAAATTAACTTTTTTTATTAAGTTATTTTTTCAAAGACAATCAAAATTTTAAAGATGGATCTTGAAAAATTAAGTATAGTGCCTAACATTTTACACAACAGAAAGGCACAATCCTTATTTCAATAAACGTGCAACCAAAATGTCTAGATTTGCAATGGCTCATTTTGTTCTGTTATAATGGTCATGTTGGTTTTTTGTAATTCATTTGAAATGTTATCAATATTCAGAAAAAATAAAGTTTCTATAATCTATATTTTTAAAATAGATTCTGTTATATATACATCTTTCACATTTATACTTTACCAAAATTACATTATAAACAGTAAAAATTTTTATAAATATAGTCAAACAAATATGTTTCTTTTCCATTTCTCAGAAGTAAATGTTAAACAATTTGTGTTCATAAATTATTTTCTTCTTATGGAATAAATAAACAAAATTCAGGAGCTGTAAAAGTGTCCTGTCTAAGATTATAAAAACGAATATCGACCAAAAAAGTAATAGAGTTAGCATATTCAGGAATTACTAAGTATGATATATCTGAAATAACCCAGATTTGGTTTCAACAATAATAATATAATAAATTCATACTTATAACTTGTTTCACTTGTTTCTCCTTCTTCTGCCCTGGCTTCAGCTTCTTCTTCTTCAGCTTGGGTTGGCACTAAGCCTTGCAACAACATCAACATCTAAAGAAAATCAATTGATAACCAAATTAGATAAATTAAAATAGTTTTGATAACTATCTGAAATAATAAATGAAACAAAAAATAAAGATTAAACAATTTGTAATTTATTTTTTCTAATGTCACAGAATTATTGTCAATAGTTTGTATTATTTTTTCTAATGACTTCAGTATGATCATTTTCTTTCTGACTTTACCTGTTGGATAATATTGCACTGCAGGACTTTCATAGTTAATACAAGATTTTGAGTGCCCCAACTGTACAAAACACCAAATGATTCTTCAAACAGTTTGTGAAACACATTTGTTTCTTTAGAACTCCTGCTCTTCAACCAAGCTTCAAGAATGGGTTTCCAGTCTAAACCTGATGAACTCATGTAGACCTGAAAAGTTAAACACATTGTTTATTATTAAAGTTTAACTATTTCATCACACATTGTAAACTACAGATGTGGGAATATTACAATTAACAGTCAAAAATACACTATCAGAATAAAACAAAATAAAACTTACTTTAAGAATTTATTGGCAGTGATTAATTTATATAATCTAAAATATGTTTGTATTTTCAGGTTGTTGCCTTCTAAGTAGATCATTTAACTCACCAAGAAACCATTTTTCATAAAAAATAAAAACTTAAAAACATTTAAGCCTAATATGTTTTTAGGCCTAACATTTAGGCCTTGACACTGAACACTATGAGAAGCAGCCGAAGCACTGTGCATTGCGAGCTTCACACGCTAATCCCCATATTGGGAATATTTTCAATACACAATGCATTGTGTGTTTCAAACGTCATTTTAAGCCTAGGCCCATGTGTTATGGACGCATATGTGCGTCCGCTTTAAAATATTAGTGATTATTACGTAGAAAGGTTCAAAGATAAAAAATTAAGTAATTTCTACTCATTTAGGCTATAAATATATATATAAAATGTCAGCTCGTAGCATAGGAAATACGAAATTTAGTTAGAAGTGAAAGGGCGTAACTTTAAAACTTTCATTTTATATTAAAGACAGACCTATATAATTAATATTGTATAGGCCTATAATATTATGTATGAACAAAGGAATTATATATTATGTATGTGTGTATAAAGTATCATTATACAGTAAATACTAAAACAAAAATGAAATTGTTAACCTCTCTTTGGCATGAAAGCCTATAATCAAAAACTACAGGATTTTGGTGACGTTAGATTATCAGATATTTTTAGTTTTAGATTATCTGACAGGAAAGACTTTTATAATGCGTAGCAAGTAGGCAGTAATTAAAAACTTCAACAATGACAGTATTAGATTATTGACAAACAAGTAAATACATGGTGATTTTACAAAATAAATGTTAAATTAAGAGAAAAGTATAAAATTATGGTTTTGTAATACATAATTAATGCAGTACATCTTCAAGTTTTATTCACAAACGTTCAATGTGGTCATTTTATGTCACAAAACATATGTCCCATCTGCACATTAATTTTTTACCAATTCAAGAAAGTACTACCTTTGCAGCAGCTAGGCAACACTTCCACGAAGAGGCGGAACAAAAACTTTGTTTTTAATGTGTCCCTCACAGAGAAGTACAGAGGAGATACACAGCTGGCCAGAAATATTTTCCACAACTTCCGATTCAGTTCACCATTATGACCTTGAAGTACTTGATTACTTTGCAATGAAAATATAGTTGTTCACCAGATCTTACTTAAAAATTATTTACCCACATTTTTTTGTAATTAAGGCATTAAATAATTCAGTACTTGTCAGTTATAGTTACCACCTTTTTTTTAAAGGGTTATTTTTTCCCTACAGAAAATTACAAAGATATTAGTATAAAGTACAGACATAAATTTAAATTTTTTACAAATTTTAACGGTTTACGATGGAACAGTATTGAGCACTGACTCCCATAAGATGGCAATGTCATTGAGAAGTGTTGTTAAGGCGTCGCCGCCGGCAACAGCTACATCCGAAATACGAATCCAAGTGATGACAATTGAACAATTGGTGTGAGTGATAATTTACTGTTCTAGAACCAAGTCCCAACATGGAGATTATTTGTTTACTACACAATTTGACGTTACGTTTTCAAAATGGGTGTTGTCCAAAATACAGCTGGACAGAACAGTGAACAAAAAAAGCAATTACTATCACGCACGTTATCAACAGGTACAGAACTAGACTGTTGCACGATAATGAGCGCCAGACTTCGAACAACCTTTGTACACGGAAGTCAGATGAATTATTACAAAACAAGAGGTAACCGAAATAATGGAAGTGTGATTGACATATTTATCAAAACCTGACCTGACTAAACCGCCTCTGCCCGATCTATAAATAGGTGGTGCCTACGACAAGTACCAATAATTCTCAAGCATATCTAGATAAAAAAGCCAGTTATAGTTGGCTCAGCAAAAATAGTTGAATGTCTGCTGCACTTGTTTGATTGTTGCTTCTAAACCCAGAACTGTACAATTGATTTTAATAGAACAATTGCTTCTCATTTACAGCCTACCTTTCAGATGGTTTTCCTACATTTTCTTAGCTATTTACAATTTATGAAACTAGAAACATCAGTGAGTAACCGCAACCCATGATGACTGATGGATTACACATCATGAACTAACAGGCTCAGTGTAATAAAACTGGAAGATAAACTGTACTTAATGGCTTATTACAAAAACAAAATAAAGAAGTTGTTAGCTTTTTCATAATCTAAGATTACTTTTGTATAAACTAATTTATAAGTGTACATTTAACAAATTTAAGTCTGTATAACAAACCATGGTAGAAATAAAATTCAATTAGGAATTTGTTTTTAGGTTACCAAAATTCGACCCATCTAGTCAAATTATTACATACTGAATTACTGAAATTTTACAGTAGCTGAATCTATATAAATAAAAATGTAAATATGCGTTTGTTCAAAATCGATAATCTCCAAAAGTTCTTCACCAATTGCTTTGAAATTTTGACACAACATTGCATTCGAATCCACGAGTGTTTTTTACTTTTTGAAAAACTACAGCATCTAATGAACATAAAAACAACAAAAAATATACTCAATATTTAATAAAAATGTAAGCGCCATTACATATGTTTATTGACTGTAATAATAACAGTAGTCAGCTGTTTCCTATAAAAAGGTAAAATTTGTTTGTATGTAGGTGGTAGTCTCTGGTAGAAGCTGAACCAATTGAAAAAATAGTTTTACTAATAAAAAGATACACTATTCCTGAGTAACATAGGCTAGAATTCATATTGATAAAACATTTTTTTATTTCAATATTTGTAAATTTAGTCTGAACAAATTCACAGGATCAAGTTGGACGTTAGACACTATGGGTCCTGTGAACGACAACTGAAAGATGAATCTTATATCATTCAAAGACGTGCATAAAAACATAAATTATGTGTGTATGTTGCCGTTAAGGCAGGTAAAATAAATTAAACATAATTTTAGGTTAGGCGGCCTAGACTGATGAACCATGAACCAACTTCTTGAATGTATTTACATTCATTACCATAGCAACCAATTGAATAAAATAACAGATAAAACATTTGTTTCGGATGTACAGGTTAGTACAAAATAATATTTTAAGTTAGGCCTAGACTGAATTAACACATGTTTCAACACACACAAACCAATAAAAACTTGCATTGCGGAATTTTAAAAATAAGAAAAAACTATATTACATCCTACTTAAAAATAAATAGGACATATTATAATTAAATAGTAGGCCTACTTATTGATAATATACGGTAATTGATAGTGAGAAACCAATATTAACAGCTGATTTCAAAATATGAAACAATTATTTGTATTTCTAACTTTATGGTTAGGTTTTTGATTAAGTGTTGACCTGAGCCTGACTGGTTCTTTTAACGTTTATTATAACTGCTGTTATACAAATTATGAAATAATTTGTTTTGAACATTTAACATATGTTTATAAAAGGTTCCATCGGGGGTTGGCGTGCGGAGCACGCAGAGGTCTCCCCTAGTTTTATGTAAATATATAAACTTCAATTAAAATATGTAAAGTAGCCAAGTTAAAAGAAAACTATTCCTACAGTAAGTAATAACTATAAGCTTTTAGAAATTGTTTACCATTCCATTACGAGAGACAGTAGCTGGTGAAGCATTGTCTATGTTATGAGGCTCAAAAATGATCTTGCAAGTAGGTGACATACTTAAGCGATCCCCATTGGCTAGTGTTAGTGTCTTATTATCATCCAAAACAGAGTTCAGGTTTTCTATCCAAATTGAATCAACAGGGCCATCGAGGACCAACCATACATGCTCCCCTAAATGAAATACATCTTTATTTAAAACTGTACAGAGCACACAAAGAGAAAAGGCATTTATAGTAATTCAAAAGTACTTAATGTAATAATACACTCCTTAAAAAACTACTGCACTAAACAATAATTATTATACTTTCCAGGTCCAGCAAAAGGAAAGGTAAACTGTATTAACCTAATAACATTATTTTAATAGTTTAGATAATGCAAATTAGATTATTATTTTCATTTAGAAATCCAAAATTTCTAACCATACCCTAATTTTACAAAAGAGAATAAGCTGGTATGTGTTGTATTATTTTAATTAGACAAAAGCACAAAGTTAACATTCTTGTAATTAATTAAAGGCACACTGTTTTACCTTTTTTAAGTTTCAAAGACTTTCTCCACAGAGCCGAAAAAATGCCATCTGTCCAATCGTTAGTTGCAACATCCAAACGACCAAACATCTGTGCTGCTGTGATGGCTTTAGGGTTCATTCTCATTTCCCTAAAATGCAAATAAAACCAATTTAAAAAATAATTAATGAGCAAATGTAAGTTTTCTATTTAATTATTCACTATTTTGTCATTATAAACTATGGCAATAAGTAAAACAGTTTTTGTTTTTTAAATTATGAAAGTGAAAGAAAAGGCAAACTTTTTGCCCGGTAGGCCTATGCTTAGTATTAGTTGTAGTAAAAATATTCTTGTAGATTACAGTAGGCATAGTAATATAAATCTAAAAAACTCCTGAGGATTTTTATTTGGAACAAATGTATTAAAATTAAAATAAATTGATGATTTATCAATTTTGTTAAATAATATAGGAATCTTTTCTCAAACTTGTGTGATTGTAGATAATCTTATGATTTATTTTACATATTAAAAATTTGCAGTTTTTACTTTGTCTCGCATCTAAAACATAGGTTAAATTTTAAAATCAAACATTTACATCTGTTTTCTAAATCAAAGCAACAAACTCCACAAGAACTTCCATAGGAGTTTTAAAGAAACAATTAAAATTTAAATTTAAAACAATATTTTAAAGAAATGCCCAATTTGATTAGTCAAATCGTTCTAACCTGTGAAAATCGCCACAAGCTGTTAGAGCTCGCATCAAAGTATGTATACAACAAGTCTTGCCGGCACCAGCAGGTCCCAAGGTCATGATTCCATGTCGAACTCTTTGAGTTTCGTACAGCTTTTAGCAAAATAAAAGTACTTATTTTAGAAAAATCTATGACTTTAAATTAAAGAAATAATCTAATAGAATTAAGTCCAGTATCACAATTTTTGCAATTTTTCTAAATACAAACTACATTGAAGTAGTAATAGTGTGTATTAACAGACAATTTTTCTTGATGTTTATATGAAAGTTGATATTCAGAAAGTTGAAACATGAAAGCACTCTAATTTAATGTAATTTAATCCCATAGGTAGCTAAAAATCAACATCAATCAGAGAGATAAAGCTCAGAGAGTTAATAGAGCAAACCAAACTTCCTGAGAGAACAAAGCAATTTAAAAACAGTGTACCATAATTTTAAATTCTAAATATAGAAAAAATAGTAAAATATTTAAACCCCTCCATGTTGTTCACTTTTACACAAAATGTGCAGTATTCAAGGTACATGATTTTAAAATCTGTTAATAAGAAAACCGAATGTTATATTTTGTGATATAACATTTTCTTTTTTAATGAAAAATAACCATTAAATTCACCTGGATGAGCTTAAGAACCCAAGGTGGATGGTAAATTAGGCCTGCTTCTTCTACTTGTTCTGCAATGGCAGCCTCTAGGGCTGGGTATGAAGTCTTCTCAAGCACTTGATTTGGGAATAAATCTGCTACTAGAGAAATAAACAGTGGCTCGTCTTCATCTAAAGGACAGAGCTCATCATATTAAAATAAATCCAAGTCTTCCACTGTATGTATTTCAAACATGCATTGAGATATGTTACATTTAATACTCATTTTAAATTGCATAACTATTCTTAAAATGTATATGTTACCATGTTAACAAGCCATTGATGAATTTCAAACACATTGTGTATACTTGGTTTGAAACCCCTAAACCAGTAAAGAACTAAACGATAAACAACCTAATTTCTCTAAAAAACAGAATCTTGTTAAATTTTGTTTGATCTGAAAACCTAGCTTGCCAGTAGTAGCTTGATAGTAGAGTACACAACTTCAAAATTTAAAACAGTTATTTTTCAAAATGGCATTTTAGTTACTATTATTTAAAAATTACAAAGAACCAGTAAGTTTGTTTTAAACTTTAAAATAATATTTTACAACAAAATATGTTAAATAGGTATAAATTTACCTGCATACGTCATATTCAATCCTGTATAATGTTGCTTGATGTGACTACTGCAGTTTCGGGTTACCAAATCTTCTGGTCACATTAATTCATATCACATAAAAATACACAGTTAAATAAAACTATTTCTCTCACTAGTGAGATCGTCGTAAAACACATTTAACGAAACACGAAAACACAAAAAACTCACAAACAAATGTCACTAATTATGTACATCTTGCCCGGGCGAAGGTAGGCTGAATACTGAACTTTATTCGGCTGTCGTACGGGAATTGGAGTTTTAGCATATTACGGTAGGCAAACGGAAGTCTCCTTTTTTATTTTATTTTATTATTTTCCACGTTAATCAATGTGTCAAACAGTATGTTGGATTTGAATGACACTTTATCGTTTAATAAATGTTGTTTTTTCAATTTTTGAAGCTCTGTAAATGGCGAACTCCTCCCATGAATCCATGTAACGGCCTTTTTTGCATAAATGTAAGATGTTCATATCAGTTTTGTAGTCACTGTAGCCATGTAAATTACTTATTAAATGTTCAGCGCAATTGGATTTCTGAGTGTTCAAAACAGGTCTGTTTTTTGGTAAGTGTTCTTTGAACCTTTTTGCAAAAGGGCGGCCTGTTTGGCCTATATAGAAGCTCGGGCAATCACTACATGAAAGCTGGTAAATTCCCGGTTTTTTGTCCAAATCCGGTTCACCATACACAACGAAATGGCTAAAAATGACATAAAAACTACGTATAAAACAACCAACAAGCTTAAACGTCTGCTCAGTTCACACAGCAACGGTGAACCGGATTTGGCCAAAAAAACGGGAATTTATCAGCTTTCATGTAGTGATTGCCCGAGCTTCTATGTACGCCAAACAGGCCGCCATTTTGCAAAAAGGTTCATAGAACACTTACCAAAAAACAGACCTGTTTTGAACACTCAGAAATCCAATTACGCTGAACATTTAATAAGTAATTTACATGGCTACAGTGACCTCAAAACTAATATGAACATCTTACATTTATGCAAAAAAGGCAGTTACATTGATTCATGGGAGGAGTTCGCCATTTACAGAGCTTCAAAAATTTAAAAACAAATTATTGACATTTGTTTGTGCGTTTTTTGTGTTTTGTGTTTTCGTGTTTCGTTAAATGTGTTTTACGACGATCTCACTAGTGAGAGAAAAAGTTTTATTTAACTCTGTATTTTTATGTGATATGAATTAAGGCTCGGCTCTCTACATTCAAAACGGCGAAGTTGGGTACCAATTTCAATGTTAAATAACGAAAACATACCTTCACTATTAAGCATATTTTTGTGTTGTTTTTGGAAAAAAACGAAAGCTGTATTTTTTTTCTTAAAGTAAAATAGATTGTGGGTGTTGATTGCTAAGGTTTTTTTGCAATATCTCTTTTTGCAACTGAGTAAAAAATTAATAAAGTTTACTATTTTTTACTATTTATATCATACGTTTATGAAAACAATAACACGGGTTTTGAAAATGTATTCGGCAATCAACATCCGCATATGATAGTACTTCAAAATGAAACCAAAATTTTAAATTTATTCCACGAATTAACGGAAAAAAATGACTTATTCTGTAGCATTGCTCTTATGGGAATCAGATTCAATATGGCGGCAGGGTAAGCGCCCCCTTAATGTGACCAGAAGATGGGGTAACCCGAAACTGCAGTAGTCACATCTAGCAACATTATACTGGATTGAATAAGACGTATACAGGTAAATTTATACCTATTTAACATATTTTGTTATTATATTTCAATCCGAGAGCTTACAAAATGAAAAAAAAAACTAATAATAATAATATTTTACATATATATTACATACAATAGCAATAGGACATATCTTATTGAGTGGTTATTAGTATTATCTTATTATTTAAAAAAAGGTAATAAATAATATTAACATAAATACTATTTACAATTTAAGTGAAGAACAACAACAATTGAAAAAAATTAAAATAAAAAACACAAAAAACTATTGCGTAACTTTATAACCCTTTACCTATAAGTTTTGACAAGTTCATGTCTCGAAGTACTCTCATGACTATAGTACTTTCTGTGTCCTTGGAGTTGACTCGTTTGGCAGCTCCGAGGGATCGAAGAACAGACAGAATATTCCGGAGACCAAAATCATAATGCACCTGTACAATTACAGAAAAATATCAAGAATAATAAAATTATGCTATCTTGTAAGGTCAAGTAACTTAAGGAAGCAAAATCCAAAAACTTTATTAATATATTAAGATAAAGATGTTTTCAACTAAATTTATATATGCAGAAGGTCTTTAATGACAAATGAAATAGATTTTAAATCAGACCTTTTATCCTTTTATGTAAATAAATAAGTCGCTCAGGTTTGTTGAAGAAAGGTGTAACTTAATTAATGTCCCATAGGTACTTGTACACAAGTTGTGAATTGTAGTGCTTAGATTAAGGCTTGTCTAAAATATGTTTAAATGATTATAGATTGATCAGCATCTATGGTAAAAATAATAATCAATAAATACGATTGATCAAGAGCAAATTTCATCCTCCAGTTGTTGTGTTGCTGACTAATCATTACAACAATGCACTGTGTTTGTTTTAGGTACTTATATAAAAATGTTAAACCCTTCAACGGGGTTTGACGTAGTCATTACGGCGCCAAAAAGCGTCCTGGAAAGTGGTTTGACGTAGTCACTACGTTTGCTGACAGTAAGCCATGCACTTTTATCTGGCGGCGGTTTTTCAAACTACTTGGAATTGGGACAATATCCAGCATGTTGTCCATTAGTTGACCGATGTTTTACAGCTGTTTATCGATCGATAATGTGTGTGAGAGAGAGGGAGATGTTGATTACAAACATCATTTGAGGTTTTTTACCTTGGCTAAATTCAGTAGTTTTATTGCGTAATACGCTGTTTTACATTGTTTTATTTTTATTAGATAGTTTTAGAATGTAGTATTAGTAACGAATTGTAGTTTTTCGTTTGCTGGAAGTGTTGTTTGTGTAAAAACTGTTTCAAGGATTACCACACAAAACTCGTCATCTGACATGTATGTAAAATAAATTTTCTATTGGAATACGGTATTATTTTTGTGGATTATGATCAATAAAGAATTTTATTATAAAACTGTCAATAAAATAATTGTTTCAGAATATAATCACTAAAGTTTAAAACTAATTTTGTTACTTACTTAATTCTTGTAAATTACAAGCAAAACCAAACACCAACCTGTTTTGTCAGTTGTTCTTCACATAGTTTATACAGAGTGTAAAATTTGCGAGCCAAAGTAATATTCTCCAGGAAACCACAACTAGCCAGTTTAACTCTTATAATAATCTGTCTGTCTGGGACCATCATGGCCACTGTTCTGAACTGAATTTTCAGATTTTCTGGCAACTCTTTACGTCCAGCATATCCGGGGTTCTAAAACAAGCCCCACCAAGAAACATTAAATATAGGTACTGAATATATTGTATTTTAAAAATAATCTATAACAAAGTTATTATTGCTATTGATTTTGTAATAGCTCACCATTGTAATGAAAATTCCAAATTCAGGACACATGTCAATGAGATCACCATCAGTAAATACAAATTGTTTTTTCTTTTCTTTCTTTGCAGCAAGAACCACTGCCACCTGTTGAGCAGCTACCGACAATACTGGAAGCTCAATACGGTTAAATTCATCAAAACAACCCCAAGATCCGGACTGAGACAGGCCTAAATATTAAAACAATATTAACATAAATAGCTTATAGGCTAAAAATATTTGCAGGGTCAACATTGGTATCTTGTAAACTATAAATCTGACAGCAAACTTTAAATGGGGAACCTTATTTCCTCGTTTTTGAGAAATTAAAAAATATGTAGTTAAAATATTTGTAAATGGCAGCTATTTTCCAATATGGCGGTCAACTTTTGAATTTCTTAGACAACACCCTGTATTTTATGATGGTTTTGGATTGTACAAGTTATTTTAAGACTTTTTTGTTCTTGGTCTTTTTTTTTATACGACTCACTCTTTAAAAGTTAGGGGGGGTTTATAAAGTTTTAAAAACACCCTACCTGAGCGGAAGATATTCTTGTATGGAAACGTTTTAAACCAATGAAAACGCTCTCAACCATAATAGAGCATTGTTTAGACAAACAAATATCTTTTTAAAATCAACAAATATGGTTTTTGTTATTTTTTTAAAACCCATAATACAGAGGAACAAGTGACAAAACTACAAATTTGTCACACATGAAAAATAAAGTTGATAAAATTACAGTTTTTAATATTTTTATATTGGAAATTGGAAGCTAACTTTCAAATTTTTTATGGAAAATCCTATATTTTATGATGATTTTGGATTTTACAGAATTCTGAATCAGCTCATATTTGCTTTCGATAAACAACAATTTACAACAGTGAGAATGAACATCTGTTTTAGAAAAGAAGTGAGTTTTAGATGTACCTTTATAGATCCTGCCGAGGCCTCGGTAGTCCATCTGATCAGAGCAGTTAAAGACCACCACATATTTAGCCAGTGTTTTACCCATGTCCTTCACAGTCTCAGTCTTACCTGTTCCTGCAGGACCACATGGAGATCCTCCCATACTCATTGCTAATGCCTGTGCTAGAGTGATGTAGCATCTATAATCAAATTGGGTGGAATTTTGATTTTATAATTTGATATTCATCTAACTTGTAAATTAAAATGTCTGTAATACTTACTTGGTGATCATATATATACTATAATAATCTTACGAATATAATAGTTCATGTTCATATACTTTTTACTACCACATTAATATTTCTGAATTAGGTAGTTTAATTTGATATATTAGTAATTAACTTTTAGAGCTACAATGAGTAGCCTACAACTATAGCCTCTTTAATGCATACATAAACACAAATTTTAATAAAAATAAATATTTTTAGTTAGTTTCCTCTATTTACTAAGCTTACTTCATAGAGCAAGTAATTAAAAAATACTACTTTCCTATAATCCACATATTTTGATTAATTTAGCACAGAAAGTTTTACATACAGAAGATACACGTTTGTGTATGTACAAGTACAATAGTACCATAAACGTTCTCTGCAAATGTATATACCTATTCATCGAGTCCGGCAAAAATATTAAAATATTATATTACCATGAATTTCTAACATACTTGACTTCAACCCAATTTATTTAAAGAAGCACGTATTATATTAATGTATTAAGCTTAATTAGTTTTTCTAATGCAATTTTAATTATTCTGAAAATATAAAAACCCAATGATTATTTACAAACTATACTGCTTCCTAAAACATTTATTTTGATTATTTTTTTTTAAATTGTTTTTTTTTTTTAATTTATTGCCCCTCTAATCAGTAAGTAAATAAATAGGGAGTTCTGTTATCTCTGATCTATAAGAAAACATTATGTTGCAAATTACCCTATCAAGCTTCATTACATTACACTAATTAATTCATAACAAATAAACTAAATATTCTTATAAATGGTATTGAACATTTTAAATAAAATAATTAAATGAGCTCCATGGTTACCTGTCAGTTAACGGTGTGATAACTAATCTCTCAGTGCAGCCCAAATATTCATTCTGATAAGTGAAAGTAACATCTGTAATTGCAATCCAAGTCTTGTCCATATCTTCCTTGAAGTAGAATCTGCACTGTTTCAGCCATTCAAAATCATTTGCCGAACGCACATTTAAACGACACTGTAAATACATTATTGGTTCATGTAAACTTAACTTCTCTGTCTAATAGAATGAACATACGTACATTATTGAAAATTAATATTTATCTTAAGCTGACATGGGTTTAGAAATGAAATGTAGACATGTATTTTATACAAAATTTAAATCGAAAGATTAAATTGTATAAAATTGTTTAGGAAAGCATTGATTGCTAAAGGGCAGAAGGTATGGTTTTACTAATGTAAACTTTTGCATAGTAAAATAAAATTTGTGATGGTGCCCAGGGATCATATTTTTTAATTTTCCCTTATAAGGTTTATCATTTTATTTGTAGATATGATATATTTTTGTGCAGAGTTACATATCAAATTGTAATTATAATGTTAACAAATTATTATTACCAGTATATCAAATATGTCTCTCTGATGCACATGTATGGTAATGAGGGTTTCAAATTTGATTCTTTCAAGCTTAGTTAAATCCCTTGTGGTTTGGTCAATCAAAGTGTTCAACAGCTCTAAGAATTTGTTATTTGTTTCAGCCATCAACTTCTTGTCCGAACGAGCTTGCATCAGTGCTGACTCTGAATCTCTGGTCCAGATCATCTGAATTCCTAATATTCCAATCTAAAAACAGTTAACCAATTATTTACAAGAAGAAGATCTAAATTTGTTTCTTTAATTTTGTTGTAACATCCTTTTAACTCTAAATTGATATATAATATTAAGGTAATAATCCTCCCTTTAATAACTATACTAAAACTTAAAGGTATTTGGATTAAATCCATAAAAAATGTGAACATAAAAACTCATTCTAGTGAGATTTCACACAATATGCATCTTCAACAAAAGTATTGTTTAAACAAATAGTAAATGTTTATTGTTACCTGTGCTGGCATTTTATCAAGGAATGCAAGTAAATTAAAGTTAGGATCATTGATCATTGCATAAGCAGAACGAATGATGGAGTGAAGCGACTGTTGCGATGTCTGTAAGAGACATGTCAGCCATGTTTCAACACTACCTTCAGCTCGTACAGCACGTTCCAACTGAAAAAGTACCCAAAATATATTACGATGAAAATTAGAAAGTTTGGAATTTGTTTATTATATTGCAAAGTAAGTATGCCTTTCAAAATAAAATGCATTGAGGGATGTTCAATAATTATTAATGAGACAAACTGCAATAGCGTCAAAAATACTGAGTTTTCTGAGAATCAAGTTGGCAACTTTGGGGATAAATTCAATCAGCAGTTTGAATTAAATTTAAAAAATAACCTCTTTTGGTCCTTTTAGAATGCCATTTCCTCTCAAAATGTCTATGACAGAAGGGCAACAGTGATAAAATTTTTGTTATCCGAAGTTATGAAAGCAGCCAAATTTAATTTAGAATGTTGAAGTCGTATAGCGAAACCATAACTTTACTAGTTTATTTGATTGAAAAACACCTTATATACAATTTTTAAGTAGAAGAGGGAAGCTGAATATTTTCATTATGTCTGCTAGTCAGAGTTGGGAAAGTTAGTCTAATAAAGTAACTAATAGAAGTTAGAGTTAGTCGATCAAAAAAATAACTGAGTAGAGTTATAAGTTAAGTTAGCCAGGAAAAATCCTAACTGAATGAAGTTAAAAGTTAGTCAGCAAAAAAGTAACTAAATAAAGTTATAAGTTAGTCGGTTTTTTATTTACCTTAACTAGAAAAAGTAAACAAAATTACATATTGTATGTTATTTTTAATATTTAACAGGCATTGTTTAGAATGTTTGTGTCAGGTGAAACATTTGTTTTTATTTGCAAATTTTCAAAAAAAAAAAAAAAAAAAAAAAATCTACAAAATGTGCAAAGTACAGTAACATATAAATTATTTTTTAGACCAAACAACGGTAACTAGAGATTGCAAAACATTAATTTATATAGGCTAGTAGTAAATAACATGTAGACTACTATAAGAAAATAATAACTTATTTACTCCCAAACAAACATTTATAATTTAAAAAGATATAATATTTATAATTTATATACATTTATAAGGGTCTAGATACAATTTTAAACTAAGAAAATATAATAGGTAGGCCTTTACGTAGATTTTTTATAATTTATTTCTATTCATATTCCATTAATATATTATATATATTAGAAGTATATAATAATAAATATATAAGAAACCATGACTTTAAAAAATATTTTATAAGATAAGCGATCTCTATAAATTGGTTTGAAGACTTTTCAAACCCTCTACGTCCTAAAAAAAGTCAACACTAAATAGTTTGACATTTATTTATGTGTTCTATTTCTATAATAGTAAAGTTACCTACTGCCATCAAATTGTAGCCTAAGTATTAACTATTTATTTAAAAGTATTAAATTGCGTCCTTAAATTGGAAGCCGATGTAACAGATGCTTTAACTTGCTTGTTCTTCGGCAAACATAAAAGACACTTGAATATAACATTGTTACTGTTGCTGTCCCGGTTAATTTGAGTAAACAGTTTACTCAAATTTGGCCACAAAACTTCACTCATTTTAACAAATGAAACTATAGGCCTACTACTAAACAATCTATAACTATCTAAACTTTAAACTATATAAACAAAATTTCAATTAAACTATAAACAACATAACAGCACTACAAACAGTTCTACAAAACAGTAAACACATTCCACACCACTTGGGCAATTATTGTGCAAAATTGAAAGTACAAAAAGTAAGTTAGTACCACGGCAACAACCGGTCTACTGATTGTGCATCTCAACCCCTCTCAAAAGTTACCAAAGTACACAAAGCTGATGCGCTGAGTGATCTATAAGTAAAAAGAGAAAGTGTGCTCGTGATTGTTTGTGACAAAGTCAACAACCCCGCCCCTCCCTCCAACATTCTATTCTAGTCCCTTCTTTTCCAGTCCCTCGACAACCTTGAGTTGAGCGCACTTTGACTGAAATGGTCCTTTTCAAAATATTCCTTTGCCTATAAATCTAACTCGTTAGAATTTCTATTCGTAACTCATTTTTCTAACTAGTTACAGCTAGAAGTTAATGCTAAAAAAACTAACGAGTAGAGTTATAAGTTAGTAAAAAAACTAACTAGTTATTCTATTTGTTAGTTTTCATATACGTTAGTCCCAACTCTGCTGCTAGTACCTGAGTGCCCCTCTATAATGCAAATGAATGAAACTGAACATATAAACATGTAGGTAGTATCTTTACTCTTGGTTTTCAGATTATCATTTGCATTACAAGAAGCAGAATAGCTTAGAGAGTATTGTTGTGAACTGAATTACAGTACTATTTTAAACTTTAGACCTAGCTGAGGCCATAGTAAAAAACACTCAACTATCATTTAATTTTGCTGCTTTCTAACATAACCGTTGTTCTGATTAATCTAACTGGCACGAAAAAATGTTGCAATTTATTTTAATTGTATTGTTTAGCTAAAAAGAAATGCCTAGCTGTATACCTGAATTGATTCACCTTCTGAAGAAATAATAGCGGTCATCTTATTGTATTCAATATCATGGAATTTAACAAATCGGGTGTTGTCAAAGATTGACAGCAAGTGGTTCTGAATGGTGTGAGAGTCCGAAGCTTGCCCAAGAATTTCTAACAATGCTGGATCAGACACAAAGAAGAAACGTGGGAACATCATACGCTTCTTTTCCAAATACCTATTAACATTCACAATACTTATATTGAACAAAGTGAATTAAATTTTACAGTAAAATACAATTTTAAACAAAATTAACATTAAAGATAAAACTATTCTCACGGCAAATAAATCATCATTTTAAGAAGTTGGACAATTTTGTAAATAAAGTAAAAGTTTATTGATCCAGCATGCCCAAATACTAGCATACCATCTGCAGAGAAATATCACTCGAAGCCCATAACTCATGTCAGTTTGTTATACATGACAGTTGGAGGCTTTTTAGAAAAAATATCTACCTCTATAGTATGGCAGTAGGCTGTTGAACCATTAAATATATGTATATTGTCACATATTTTATACATTTAATCATTCAGAGAAGGCAAAAAGAATTAAATGGCGAATATATTTTGAATCTTCACACAATTCAAAAATAATTATGCAAGCTTGCTGAGTCATGAAAACGGTTGTTTACAATACCCATTTTCAATTTCTTGGTATTCAAGTAGACTAGCGATAAAATAATAATTAATAAAAGACTTATTAAAATTATATGGAGTGGAAGTGAAAATAGGTAGGTTTAAATTAGATGGCATACGTTTGATTGTAGCTACTAACCCACTGAGAGATTTCTGGCACAGTTCTAGTTGCTCTTGTAAATGAGGTAGAAGCTGTTTAAGCATATCATCCCCAACACAACAAGAAACCACTCCAGGCGTCTCATGAGCTCTCTGCATTATTTTCTGCCAAGACTTATCAATTTTACTGAACCTAAGAATGGAAAAACAGAATATAATGTATTGTGTATAGAACCCATTCCAACAAACAATATTATTGTATTACTCCACAAACATATTGCACTACAAATTCACGTTTCACTATAAATATTACACTTACCGCTTAGCTTCCTTTGGCAACTGCTTAGCAATATCACCTCCAACAAACACAGCCTCCAAGTACACCCACATGTTCTGTACCAACAACCATCTTTCCAAAATTTCATTTGTGTTACCCAGATCGAATACCCACTGTTGAATCTGTTTTCTAAATGGTGCATTATATCTAAAAGAAAGATATATAAAATATAAATGTCCTGCACGACTACTTATTGCATGAAATGTCCTTACATTACTTTATATTACGTAGCAGAGTTGCATTTTAAAAGTAATAACTGTAGTAATGAAACTATATACCATATTTTTCTTCAGAAGACATAGTTTATTTTAAAGTAGATCTTTTTACAGCCGCTAGCATTTTAATAACTAGCTTAAGGAATAAATCCAACCCAACAAAATGTGTAAATATGGGTTTAAATAAGGCACCATCAGGTTAAATGATACCTGCAAACTATATAAAGCTGTCACTAAATTAATTCTTGCTGATAAATCTAACAGCTTAAAATGGTGATCAATAAGAATTTAACCCTTTCCACGCTGAAGACGAATATAACCGCTAAGTTTGACTTTGCCCAAAACGCTGTGGACAAATATACTTGCTTTTAAACATTGAGGGTATTGTCAGGTCTAAGTATTTATTAATTTTGCCACTTGAGTGTAGCAGTTATTGATTTAATATCCCTTGGTTAAAATGGCGGTCGACTGCGCCCTCCAACTGTTGTGGGAGGAGCACCTAAGTTGGCGCGCTACACCACTCATTCTCTGTTTCGAGTAACGCTAACACTGTAGATGAACTAACTCGCAAGTCAGTTCACTTGCAGACTCCATGCAAAATAAACCAACTTTGATTAAACAAACTATTTTTTCCACCCATGTCTCATTTTTTGGTATAAAAAATCGAAAAAAATATTTCCGTTGACTTATTGAGAACTTAATTTTTTGGAGGCATGTAGCGTTACAGTGTAAGCGGTCCGAAATTTCCATAGGGCGGGAAGGGTTAATTCTTATCTAGTATGATTTTGTTCATAATATTAAGTGAAAAGAAAACTAACTCTTTTTTCCTAAGTATATTAAGCTTAAAAAACTATTCAATAAAAGTCATTTAAAATATTACATAATTCATACAAAAGATAAGAATGAAATCTGTATGCCTGATTAATTTTGCAGCTTCTCCCCAACAAACTATCTTATAATTTACAACTTCATGAACAAATTAATAACTCTGATTTCTACTGTCTTCACTCACACAGATTTGTAAATTTTAATTAGTTTGTATTTATTTGGATTCTTTTCCATATCAATTTGGCTAGTTCGTTTACAGTTATGAATGTTTTTACTTTACTTTTATATATATGAATTGGATACCATTGCATACCTGTTTGATAAAAGAGATCCCAGCACCATAAGGCTATCCTCAAGTTGGCCTATAGTTTCTGCAGTTGTATCACCTCTGAGAAGCAACTCTCCGCGGTTATTGAATGTCATGAATGTTAACTCATGAACTGACCATTCATTGGTTACTTGACGAAGTTTGGCTTCTATGTCCTTCTCTTTCATTGCTGATATACAGATGTCCTGTACACATGAGTCAAATGTTACACAGAGTTATGTTTTTCAAATTTATTATAATTAGACTGTATATCTAATTAAAAACTATGATTACCAAAAGAAACCTAAAAGATTGCTGCTTCTGATACAAAGCTAAATAAACTTCTGACTATGTTTTGGTGACAAATTTGCACATTTAACTTTATCATTTGAAACAAAATACTAAAACTAGTACCGGTATATAAAAACTACAGAAACTTTAGTTTCTAACAACAGGTATCAGAAATAATATTTTTTAAATAGTACCTTAGTCATTTATTTCTAATTTCTATTACAGCAGCCGTCTTCAATATTAAATTAATTTTCTGGGATTCAAATTTTATATCTTAATTTATTCCAAGCAGATGTATAGCAAGCAGATGTATAGGATGTACCAGCTTTGAATAGACATGGTTAAAATATCATTTAAAATACAAAATTACTCAAGGACAAACATTTTTTGTTAATAACATATTTATAAATTTCTTCTTAATTTTATCTATTAAATGGTTTTATATACAAGCAGAATGTTATTTTTATATTGCAATAAATCAATATATTATTGTTCAAAGGCTTATAAGTACCTACCTCAATATCCTCTTTGCATTTCAACAATGGGGCTTCAAGTATGTTTTTGAGACAGAAGCCTTCACTATCAAGTTCAAAGTTATAGTTTGTTACTTCCATGATGCGTTGCCAATGTCGAGGTTTCATGGCTTTGTTTGCCATTAGTTCTAACAAGGGGCACATGTCATTAAAGTCATCAATTGTCCGTTTCAGAGCATGGAATGCTGGCCATTCCTGGGAGAAAAAAATACAAAAGTGTTGCATAAAACCAGATACATTATTACAAACAATACAAAATTCAGTGCATAAAGAATCATCATCAACTAAACATGTATGTCGAAAACAAACATTTAGTTTTTTTAAAGACACAGTAACACTTATTAACAGTCAGGTTATTGGTTTAAGTTGTTCACAGTTTATGAAGCTTCATAAATCACACACTTCATTATTATAATATTTGTGAGTATTATTAATTAAACCATAATAAACCTTTGTCTGAAGGTTAAATCATTTATTTTAGAAATCACAGTACTCAATATTAAAATGATTGTTAGTTTAGGAATCGTATATACTGTCAATATTTGGCCCAAAAACCTTCAGTCCTAGTTTCAGATTAGTTAGACTATTAGATAATATTTTTAAAAAGGATCTGTTTTTTAAGAGAATGGAAAATTATAATGTGTCGTCCTAATAGGATTTATATGACTGAAAAATCTTAGTTTTTTCTTTATCATTATTAGATTTATTTGTTAATACTGTGTTACACTAACTGTACTTCAAAATGAAATAGATTTTTCCATAATTTAAAATACTTTACCTTAAGTCCTTTTGGAAGCTTACGACAACGATTTTGGAACTCCATAAGTTCATTATTAATTTCTTCAATGTTAACTTCACCCCAAGGTATGTCATAGTAGCCACTGACTCTATCAATAACATCATTGTACAATTTATACAGTTTCTGTAAGAGATTAAGTTCTTTACGAATCTGAGCCAACTCTGGATAGTCTGTAGTTGGCAGTCCAAACAGTTCTTCGCCACTTTGATACGTTTGTAGTTTTCGCCACATTCCATCAAACCGGTTCTGCAACAAACATTTCAAAAATTTGATATTTGTTAATAATAAATTTTTTTTAAATCAGATAAATGTTATAAACAAGTTATGCAGAGCTTGACAACTACATTATTCAAGGTAACATATACCTATAAAAGCTAACACAAAACTCCTATTATTTTTAGAGACTGAACGATACAGGACTGATTATATATTTAATATTATTGTTTTTATATGTGCATGTAGTTAACTAAAGTAAACTAACAATTTAGTGAAATAAAATAAAGTAAATTACACAAAACGATGACATATAAAAATCACATATTTGATATTTTAAATTTATAAAATTTCTACAATAAATTTAATTGATTAATCATATATTCAAGAAATGTTTAAACTATATATGCAATTATGTTTAACCAAGTTGACTTACAAAATAAAATAAAACCAACCTGAAACAAGATAAGTCTATCTGAAGCTTCTCTTGGTGAAAGTCCAGGCATCATTGGTCCAGATGTACGGTACTCGTGGCAGTAGTCTACATTATCATGACGGAATCGCTCAAGATTTCGCCTTAAATCTTCTTCAAAATGTGGTTGCATAGTTAATAGCAACACATTAACATCCATTGCTCTTCCAAGCAACCGTTGCCATGTGTAGCGTAGATTATCAACCTAAATTGAATTACATATTATTGTTTCAGTAGCCTACTAAGAAAACTTTCTTAAATTATTTGGTAAAAGACTATAAGAAATTACAATTTTAAAACAATAATAATTAAATTAAATCAAATAATTGCTGTTCTTTATCTATCTTGATATTTAAAAAATCTATTTTTAGTGTGTTTAAATATTTGCAATTTGATATTTGTTTAGATTTCTTTTTTTAAGGCAACAGCCATAGTAAATTAAAAGCCAAATTTTCTTCTAACTATTTTAATGCTTGGTAATATTTTCCACTCTCTGTATAAACTTTCTCTCAGTTTCTTTATTAACTTATGAAGGTTACATTATGATAATCAAATATGTTTGCAAGCAAACACCTCAAGCAACACCTGTTTACATCATAAACAGTTACTTTTACTTCAAAATACATTTTCATAATTTTGTACCTAATAAATACATTCTTACTTTCACCATAATATTATTCTTCCTAAATTTTCTACTTACTGGGAAAACTAGCATATAAACGTTGCAACTGCTCTTACCTTCTTAAATACCTAAACTTACATTAAAATGAACAATAAAGCCATCTCATGACAATTTCAGTTTAAAAGCTGTGAGGAAAGCAATCCAACAATAATCTTGTATTGATCTTCCTTTTTTCATTAAATTTTTAACAAAAATACAAAGTGTAACAAACAAAATAGGAAAAGCTTTGGATAATTTTGGGTTCCCATATTTAATCAAGAATAGTTTAATATTTAGTTGAAATCTGGCCTTATTCTTTTCAAAATTAACCTTCATATTTGGACAAAAATTTATTTAAAACAATAAAGTTATTTTTAAGATATATTTTTTTCTACTTAAAATTAACCTGCCGTAACTCCAGTGGTGAGAAAAAACTTCATCGATTTGCAATTTTTCACTTAATTCTATAACTAATTGAAAAATAGTCGTATGGCGCCTTGTATTCTTCAATGGACATATCTGAAAACGGATTCGAGCATCTGCGATGTAACTTTGGTCTCTGGCCAATATTGAGCCAATATTGAATGGACGAAGGAATCTAACCATGGATAACTATTATACATCACAGACATTAGCTAATGACAGATTCTATAATTACAGAACTACGGTTGTTGGAACTCAGCTACCACCAGAAATCACACATGTAAAGTAGCGTCCACACAGTCTCTTTGCTTTTGGTAAAGAGCCAAATAATGTATTCTGAGTTATTAACAGATGGCCCCTTACTGTTTTATATGGACTCCTAAATCTAACTACAATATATGGACAAATTACGTTTAGTTGTAATACTTCAAAGAAACTAACCAGAAGATTATTTATAAAAGACCTAGCTTTGTCACTTATAAAGCCTTTCAATGAGAAAAGAGCTTCGATTCCAACTTCATCAGTTGCCTTGCGTAAAAAGATTCAAAAGTCTGCTGGAGTGGAATCGACAATAAACCTACTGTCATCGAAAAGGAGCAAAAGCTAAGTGTGATTTTTGCCCTGCAAAGAAAAATTTATACTCACAAAATCAATGTTGTTCATGTAAAAAACTATTGTGCAAGGAGCACACTAAGAAACAGGCATTCACTTGCCACAACTGCTACATGAGTGAAGAAGAAGACTCAGATTAATGTGCCAGTACAGCTAAATAAAGTAAAGTTTGGATTTGTTTTATTATGACTTATTTCATTACAAAAGCGTTAGATTTTTATTTAGTTGACTGTAAAGATAATTTTTGTATGACTAAAATGTTTGTATACATATGTTTTTGTATTATTTTAACCAATTTTATAGAGTGAGAAAAAATCTCACCACGCAAGTTATCGTAACGTATAATAAGGGGAGTTATCGTGGGTTAAAGAAAAATGAGGAAAAAATGTATACAAATTTTGAAGCTATTTATAAGAAGATTAAATATTTATTTATATATATATATATATTATCTAACAAAAAATACTATAAAATACTGAAGGTGTGGATAAAGTATGACTTTATATCAGACTAGCTGGCCTGACCCGACTTTGCACGGATAGACAAATCAAAGTTAAATGTATATTAACAAAAAATATATTATATCAATAAATATATTACACTACATATTTCTTATGGGGATTTTTAGTAACTTTGATCCCCCCCCCCCAAAACTCACCTAAAATTTTGATTTTTTTAAAAACCTTTTCTTAGCTAACACCTAGGGCCCTAGAGGAAGCTACATAATAAATTTCATTCCAATCTGTTCGGTGTTTTTTTTTAGTAACTTTAACCCCCCCAAAACCCACTAAAATTTTTAATTTTTTAAAACCCTTTCTTAGCGAGTACCTAGGGCCCTAGAGGAAGCTACATACCAAATTTCATTCCAATCCGTTCGATGGTTTTTTGTAGTAACTTTGACCCCCCAAACCTCCCCTAAAATTTCAATTTTTTTAAAAAAACTTTCTTAGCGAGCACCTATGACCCTAGGGGAAGCTACATACCAAATTTCATTCCAATCCGTTCGATGGTTTTAGAGAAATCGTGATTTTGTAACTTTAAACCCCCCCCCCAACCCCCCTAAAATTTTGAATTTTTTTAAACCCTTTCTTTTCAAGCATCTATGGCCCTAGAAGAAGCTACATAGCAAATTTTATTCCAATCCGTTTGGTAGGTTTTGAGAAATTGTGATTTAATAACTTTGACCCCCCAAAACCCCCCCCTAAAATTTCGAATTTTCGGAAACCCTTTCTTAGTGCGCGTCATAGTGCCTATAAAGAGTATTAGTGCCAAATTTCATGTTTGTAGGCCTCGTGGTTTTGGAGAAACTGTGATGAGTCAATGGTATTTGGCTTTTATAAGTATAGATGATAAACAACTCAAAATCATGATGTGAGGTGTATTGCAAATTGAGGTTATTGCATAAACAGTGATGCACAAAACTCATCAGACATACAACTAAAACTCACAGAAACAATTTTCTTGCAATGATCAAGTCATTTCTTAAAGGTTCTAAAAAATATAGACTCTTGTACCCAAAACCATATTCAAACATATCACCTTTTTGTATAGACTAGTTTTGTGTATCACAAGGTCATTGTAATATAATATTTATAAATTTAATTTACCTAACCAGATATATTTAATATTATAAGGTTTTATAATAATTTACCTGCTCTAAATCTTCTCTGTCAACGGGTAAGTCATATCTAGTTATCACATTGAAAGCTTCCTGTAATCATTAAGAAAAAATTAAACGTATGAACACTAAGAAAAATAATACTCTTAATATTAAATAATATAATGTATATTAATAATGTAATATAATGTATGGTACTTCAATGATTAATTTACATACCTCTATAGGTTCTATTCTTAATTCCATGTCTACTTCTTGCTCTCGGATCTTTTTAAGAGTGTCCATTACAAGTCTAACATCATCTAAATCCCTGACAGGTCTTTCTAATTTCCTTTCCATTTCACTCATCACAGCATACACATAATCCATTTCTCTGTGGTATTTCTTCTTCAAAGCCTGACCGATACGGTAAGTGCAAGCTTTTATTTCTGTCAGTAAACCAAATTTAAGCCGTTCTGTAACAAAATTTTTTGTTTTTTTTAATTGTAGTAATTATAACATAATATAAATTTCTTTTTTTGACATGACGTAAACATTTTCTAAATAGTTTTGTTATAAAATTACTGTACTCAGTAATGAGTTTGCTACATGATCTAACTTTGGGTTATTTAATGTATCTCTTTACCACGATTTAAGTGATTTCAAATGCAGTAGATTTATAAAGTATTAACAGCTAGATATTTTACCGATTGGCTAATCATTACATCTACATCTAAATTTAACTTCAAGATAAGATTTGCTACACAATATTTTCATATTTTAAAATAAAAATATCAGTATCTTTATGGGAGTTAAACGCTCAAATCCTAAGTATTTCAAGAAATATGTACTTAATTACTGTAACTTATTAGTCCAGTAAAATAGTGTTCAAAAAGGGCTAGAAGTGGAAAGTTCTTTTGTAATTGTTTTTAGTGGCTTACTTGGTTTTTTTTTTTTTTTTTGTTACTGAACACTAATATGAAGTTGTCTAACAACAATTGTTTCGGCAAATTTGAGAAATCACCAAAAATTACTAAAAGTAATGAGTTTGTTTGAATTTGGCTTATAATTTACAAAGTAAGCAATTTACAATGTATGTCTTTACATTTATGTCATAAAATGTGATGATATATTAACAAAAAGACAAGAAAAGACCTACAATGTTTATGTTTTTATAATTATTTTGTACAACATATGGTTTCCGCTCAAAGGGGAGTTGAAAATCGGTAATTTTAAAAAAATTGCAAAATTTATATTTTTTGTAGAGACTTTTCCTTCATAACACTAAAAGTAAGCATTTAAAAAATATTGTACACTTTGAAAAATCAGATAAAACTCCGTACAATTTATACGCGAGTCATTTTTTGAACCTTGAATAGTTATGAGAAAAGAAATAACGAATACATGAAGTAGTCAGATGCCTCCTAATTGAAACCATAGTAAATCCACTATCATTCGTCTGCACAGATATATGTTTAATACGTTAATGTTAGGTTATGTAGGTAAAACAAAATGATAAGCAGCATGGTTGATAAGTATAAAAACTGTGTACTGTAAAACAATATAATAAAATAGGTAGGAAGATATTTTATAAAACACTTATTAAATGATTTGACGTTGAAGTGAAACTCATCAGTCAAACTGAGGCTTCTTGGTCAAAGGTTCCATGATTTTGGCAAGGATACCACCTTCCAATTCTTCTACACCTTAAAAAGAAACTAATAATAATTAATGAAGAAATTAAAAATAATTTCTAAATAAATAATTCGACCACGCAGCTGGACCGCTGACGTGAGTTGAGCAAATTTCCAAAATTAAGTTTATATGCCTATGTTTTAGGGTTTCAACCAACAATTTGGGAAATAGGTCTACTCATGAAGGCGTTGAACAGCTGTCTGTATGTACGCAATATATTAGTAGAATTTGTTTACGCCTAGTGGCCTCGCGAGTTTGCTTCGAACCGGGTACTTTTATGGTATTTTACGTTTTGGTCGATTTTGAAGGAACCAAGCGAGCTATAAGGTCGCGTAAAAAAACAAAATGTGCAGAATAGCATCCTACATTTATATTTTTAGAAAAAACTCTAATAAAATTTCATTCTCATAGTAAATATCACAAAAAATAGTTACTTCCGGTCAAAAAACGTACTTCCGGTTGTTGGATTTTTTTGGCTAACGAACTCGTCTGAGCGACGGAGACAACCAACATGTGTACCAAATTTGAACCAAATCGGACTTAAAATGCGCCCGCTAGAGTGCGAACACATATATATATTGTAACGAAGCAATAGTTGTACGACGCTGGGGGAGGAAGTTTGTTTTCCTTTTGTCCCCACGTTGCGAAGTCAACTCTGCACCGACAGACCTTATTAATGACGTTCGGGAGCCAACTCTGCAACGTAGCCCCGACGCTATTGTCTGTCTGTAGGATTTCCCTACTTTGTTACAGAATAAAGAGATTATATCACCTACTGGAAGTTTAAGGCAAATTAATTTTAATAGCCTAGGTGATATAACTCTGGTTAAGATAACTATGCCTATAGTCACCTTAAATAAAAATATTTTATTAAATTCCTTCCAGTTATTCAAGTTACTATTAACTTTAAATTTGCTCAGCTCAGTAATTAATATTATATTTATTTGACAATCTCTGAGGAGTGAGAACAGTGGAACTTTACCTAGAATAATTAAATTATTTGTGCTTTGTGAAATTTCGTTGGAACTGCCAACTTTGCGTTTCCGCCCTTCGATATTGATCATACACTGAAAACAACTTATCATATAGGATACTTAGATAATAGGAATTTCTTGAACAAGGTAAATTATTTATATTAATTGAAATCCAAAGAAAATTTATTCAATAAAAACTCAAAATACTCTGTGATTCTTTCCACTACAAAAACATAAATTTTAAACTAAATTTACTATTTACATAAATTTTAACTCTTTTAGGTAGAACCATTTATTATTCATTTATACTTAATTATTCCTTCTTTTTTAATATTTATTATTTAATTATTTAATTATGATTTTAAATATTTAATTTACAAGATTAATAATTTTATATTTTGAAAAACCTAATTTTTATCTCAACCCAGTATCAATAATTATTTTAATTCAACTCAGGCATTACTTTAATAAGGGATATCGTAACTTTTCTGACAGACCTTTTATTACTGCGACCCTGGACTCTGAACACCTTTCCCAGGAATGTTGATTGAAATACAGCTTCCCTGAAGTCCAGTTATCGTTGGTGCGGTTGAACGTCTCTCGTGGTCTCAGCTTTTGCCTGGTTTGACTTTCCCTGATGTCTTCTAGCGCCTTCCCTGATGTCTTCTAACGCCTTCCCTGATGTTTTCTAACGCCTTCCCTGATTTGGTTTCCGCTTCTTATTCCAGTAGTCCTTCAAAGTCCATGTGCTGTTCCAGTTATTGTCATTACATCAGTCCTGTGATTCTTGTAGACTACGTCATTTATAGGTTTTTTGACACACCGGCTATATAATTAACTATAGCGTAATTCACTCAAACTGTTCAATCGTTTTTTCACTGTCTGTAATGCTAACTGATTTTACACTGTTTTTGTTCATTTAACTCGTATTTACGTTTGATAAAATTTTAATGAGAACTGTTCTTTGAAATATTATATTGCATAATATTATACGTAATAAAAATGTTCACTGTTTGATTTACACATATCTTACTGCTGTCTTTATAAAACACTGCTTCTAAGTACGTTACTTTAACATCGCAGATCCGTCTAACAACGTCGATCTAATGATTTAATGACTCACTGATCTAATAATACAATGATGAAAACGTCGATCTCATGATGAAAGCTCAAAAGATGCGCGGCTCCCGCTGTACTCCGCTTATATGGACTCCTTTGCCGCCTTCCGAGTACCAACTGCCTTTCTTAATCCTCTATCCCTTGTTCGACATCTCGCCATGCAACTTGTATTAATTTCTTTAAGTTTTAGGTTGGTACTACCCCCACTAACTTCTTCGTTAGGCCTTGCCATCAGCTAATCTATCTCTCCCCTCCTAACATTTTCTCCTATTGTTGTACGTATTTTCCTCGTAGTTTTCCTTTAACTGCTTTTATGAACTTGCGGTTTTCGTAATCGTATTCCTGATACATTTTCCTTTCTTCTCAAACTTGAGTGATGGTCGTACTACGATTGGTTCGCTTATGGCGCTGCCTCGCGTATTCCGCGGTTTTTCCTCGCGAAAACTTTTCTGGTTTAGAAGGAAAATCTTTTTTCTTTTTTCTTCTATGTTGGTTATTATTTTATGATATACTAGCCAAAATTTCCATTCTGTCCGAAGATTTTTCTTCTGTATTTGGGACTTGCAAAATTTGCCAAATTTAACATTTACTTTTGAATTTGAATTTTTACTTTAAAATTGATACTTTCGATTGAGATTTACAATTTTATACCCTTACTACTTTCTTAACACTATGTTATTATTTTTACCACCTTTTTCATTCTATTTTTAGCAAAATATAGGTATGAACTTTCTCACCTACTATTTTAATTAATTAACAATTTATAAACTTTTTATCTTATAAAACTTTTACTTCTTTACAACTTGTTTACTTTTTCATTTTCCCTTTTTCATTTTTTATGGTGCTTTTTCACCTTCAAACTTTAACAATTATCTCTAACTTTTAAAATACCAAAAATTCCTTAATTTGTTATTTAACATTTTTTATTCAATTTTTCTTACGCTTTTCAAAAATATCTTTTTCATTTAATTTTGATGAAATTTGAGAATTTCCTATAACTTTAACTCTTTATAACTTTAACATTTTTTATTTTACAAAATTGTGACTTCCATGAACAATGTTTCCACCTCCCGTGTTTCACATTTACCCATAAAATTCATCAATTTTATACTTTTATTTAACACCTTATTCCTGTATAAAAATAACTAATTTTTCTAAGTCTTTCAAGCAACTTGAAACAAGCTCCAGGACAAAAGTCCATCTCTGTTGACACAGTACAGTTGGCCGGGACTTGTCGTATTCTAATCTAGTTAAGTATAGGGTGTACCTCAACTTCTGCTATGAAATCTTGATTTTTGCAGTTTTACAACAAAACTCAATTTTTCACGCATTGCATAAGGTTTATCCGCTGCAATATATATATGATTTTTAATGACACTCCAAAACGTGTTCTGGGGACCATGATCGGTGCTCATTTGCTTCTCCCGACCTTGGATCTCACCATAAGGGCCACTGCAATACCTCATTTTTCCTATGGAAATTCGCTAATAAAAGAAAGAAAAAACAGTCGGAGTTATGCTTGATATGAAACTGACTTCCATCTTGATTGTCAGTTCAGTAAGCAAAATAGACTAACTCCATCCTAGAAATAATTCCATCCATATCTTTCTTTTAATGTTTATTGAAGGTTTCGAAAATAACCTATTAAATATTCCTGTTATTATCAACAAAGTTGCCAGAAACGTTTTTATGAAAGGATAAAAACTGTATTATTTGATAAAGAGTTTTTAATGGAAAAATGTATAGGATGAAGCAGAACTATTTAGATTTAGACCAAAGCCACCGCAGTAGACGAACAACTTTTTAGTGTGAATAATGGTGCTGCAACATTTCACTTATTAATAAATGAATGTTAAGATATAAAGAAATAAGAACTAATCTGAGATATCTTGGTACCTGTACGTCCCGTTGTTTAATTTTTATTACAAAAACAGTAATCAAATTTGCAGAGATTTAATTATTTTCAAGTTTATAAATAAAGTTGAAGTAAAGGTTAATGGACCAACATATTTAAGCTATTTAGGCAAGAGGTAGATAAAAGCATACAAGTTATTTCGATTAATTGTGTTTAACGTCAACGGTCAAACATTTGTCATCCTGAAGACAAGAAATCCAGCAGTTTCGATACTTTCTTTTGTATACCTATGTAATACAAAGTATATATATTATTAATTCTATTCTTCTTTAAAAGAACTTAAAGCAAAAAGGTTTTTGTTATCTGACAAAATTAGCTTATAAGTCTAAATTCACAAGTAATATATAATGCACCAAGCTACAGTTTTTGTTGTTGCTTACTTTAATGTTTACATAATGTTTGAGATTTGTTTTTTTTTTTTTAATTTATTATAACTTGCTCATTTATTACAATGTAAATTAAACTCTTCCGCAGATCTGCCATTAAAAACAAAAAAACAAAAAGCAATTCAACTTATATAGATACATGTAAATAAAACAAAATACATACCTACAGATACAGCTAGACAGGAGCCAAAAATTAACTGATCAGGTTCTATAGCTAATTCTGCTTCTAACTCTCCATGGCGTCTTAAAGATAATTCTGATTCTGTCAAGCCTACATTTTGCACATCTCTTTTTCCCACTTCAGACTCCCATAAGAATTTATAAGGGATCCATCGTTCCAGGAATGAAGTCATTTGCTAAATAAGTACAATTTGTTTTAAGAAGCAAACGAAACAACAAATTAAAAAATTATAAATAGTATTTATGATTTACCTCATAAAGTTATAACTTTCCAAATTTAGTATTTACTATTACTTTTTAAATAGTTTAAATTGTAATGTTTATAAATACAACAGTCAATTTTTAAAAGGAGTATAGTAAAAAGAAAAACTGGGCGTTAACTTAGAGTTTGGGAAAATGTACTGGCTGTTAGAAAGGAACTCAAAGTTGCCATGCCACAATACACTGCTAATGTATCGGGAAGTTCTGATTCCTAAAGGAGTTGTGCAATGCAACTCTGGAGTTGTAGGATAAAGACAAATTATTATAATGTATTTTTTTCAGAACAAATTACTATGTTTCATTGATAAATCCTCATGATATAAAAGGAATGATAACTTAGAGATCTAAAACTTGAACTACTTAAAGAGGAAATAAAAAAAAACATGCAGTGAATGAAAGACGACACAACTCTCAGCAAGCAATCTGAGATGCTAATGAGCAGTGAAGCAAAGACAATGCATCTCTCAGCCCAAGTAATCTGAGATAGGCAAACTATAACATTGGCAGTGGCGTAACTACACTGATTGGCGCCCCTGCAGGTACAAGAATAGCGCCCTCTCCCTCTCTCTCAAAAAAAAAGAAGCGAAATCACAACTTGTCAGCTCTAGATGACCCCTTTCCACCTGTAAGCAATCCCACCCCACGGTCTTATACCTATATAGTAGTAATTAGATATTATTATTGTTACTCTAAAATGAATTGAAATGAAAGTAAATTCATTTAATTAGAGGACATTCTTTACTTGACCAAACTATCTGTTGGTAGCATTGTAATTAAATATGCCAATACTATGAAGTATCATACTCAAAATAACATGCAAGCTTTAAGTTTAAACTAATTTATCATCTTTAAAGGGAAAGAAAGACTGCAACTTTAAACATCGAACATCAAGATTTAATATTTACAAAAATCTTGTAAGTTGTTATAATTACATTCATTTAAAACCTTTTCTTTTTCTTCATGTGAAAATACTTGTCGGTTAATGTGTAAGGTCGATAGCACAAGGGCGGGCTTATACTTTGAAGGGGGGGGGATTATACTTTGTCTGTGTCTATCAAGTTGATACACACTACGCTCACATCATTAAGGATAGGTGAATAATGGGACGCGTGTGAGATGACATGACGCAAGCTGCAAAACACGATCGCGCCACATGCGTTGTGTTGGGGAACGCATATTACAATGCAGTTGCTCCCAACTCTCGTCCAGTAGACACGTGTATTTTACCTTCATTTTACTTTTTAGAATGTTTAAAATGAATGATTCACGCATAAAACTATGTTCATTAGATCTAAAATAATTTAAAATGACTTCAGAATTACTTGCTGTTTTTACTAACAACTACCGGATGAACCAAAACTCATAGAAGTGCACGGGATGATACATATTTGTTATTTCTTTGTACATACCTTAAACATTTTCACTTGTTAGTTTATGACTTTATGAAGACATATTTGTTTTAATTTTTACGGGGGTAATGTCAAACGCCAAATATTTTATTAAAAATTATTTCATACTAAAATGCACAGAACATATAAACACAGTTTTAATTCATTACAAAAAATATTTAATGAACAATTCAGAGGACATATTTTATATTCTTATTAAAAATTATTTGATTAAGAAATGTTTATTGAGAATTCAGCTTTATTATTCAAATAAATCCAATTTTATTTTCAACATTTTAAAAACTAATTAGACCTCTATCAGCTTTTCCAAGAAAAACGTCTGAAAAATGTGATAATGGAAAATGCACAACTAAACACCAAAACCTTTGAGCGACTCTCCCTACTCATTTTAAGAAGAATAATATTTTATGTTTGTACCGCAATTCGTTTATTTACCGTTTTTGACACTTTTAGTTATATTTCAGTTTAATTGTTTTCTTTCCATAAGTGTCATCATAGTTATAAGTGAGTATACTTTAATGATTAATTGCACTAGTTGGCCAACTCGCGGAGTGACTTGGTGCACAGAACCGAATTTATGTGAATCGCCACACAACCGCCTCACGCTGTGGCAACAGATTCAACGCTTCTCTCAATACATATGGAAGCGTTGGAGCTGTGAATATCTCCATACCCTACAACAGAGACTTAAGTGGATGAAAACGGAAAAGAATCTTCAGGCTGGAGATTTAGTGCTCATCCATGAGCCCAACACAAAACCTCTAACATGGCCTTTAGGGAAAGTAGTAGAAACGCACTCTGGTAAGGATGGAATCGTCAGAGTAGTTACACTAAGGACCGCGACCGGCACACTCAAGAGGCCGGCGGCCAAGGTTTTCAAGCTTCCTACAACACAATAACGCTATGCAAGCGCCTCGTTGGACGGCGCCGCCCTCCAGTTCTACTGTCCTTCTTGAACTTGGTGTAGGGCAATCATTGCAAATTATACGTCGCAACGCTTTCCATACTGTACAATACTTACATATGGACTTTTTCTTACATTTTTGAAACATTGTTTCAAGGGCGCCGATATGTTGAGTATTCATACTTTAAATCAGGTGAACCCATCTTTGACCATTACGTCAATCTGTCTATCTCCTGTAATCTTGACCTGTTCGGCAAGGGTGGGGTCTGTCGTTGAAAGTATGCTATACAAGCCGCATCAATATAATAACAAAATCGCTACGCATTTTAAGAAGAACAATATTTTATGTTCGTACCGCAATTCGTTTATTTACCGTATTGTCAAGTTTGACATTTTTTAGATATATTTCAGTTTAATTGTTTTCTGTTTTCTTTCCATAAGTGTCATCATAGTTATAAGTGAGTGTACTTTAATGATTAATTGCACTAGTTGGCCAACTCGCGGAGTGCACTACCATGTGGATCTTCATTTAACCAAAGGAAGCGCCTTCACAACAACAAGAGTGAGTACCAAAATTACAGACATTAATTTGCTACGGTGACACATTATTTGTAATACTTTCAATAGCTGACATTTATTTTACTTTGGTCCTCCGGAATATAACGACTTCAGTCGTAACATTGCCGCTATCTTATCGCTATCAAACAATAACCATTAATAATGAATAAAATGGTTAGCAATTTTTCCAGGCACAAATAGTAATAAATTATAAAGTGAAAATATATATAGAATATATAAATACAGTAGAACCTCGATTATCTGAGTTTCCGGATTATCCAATGCGAATTAGAAAAAAAAAAAATAATAAAAACTTGATTTTTTGTCAAAATTTATTCTGTCAACTTACAAATTCATAGCTTGAGATGATTTCTCAATAAGTAAATTTATAATAAAAACTTTTGTGTTAGATTGAACAGGAAGAACAAAAAACAATAGTTTTCCGCAATGGTATGGGTGACGTTTAGCGGACGGGTAGTATAGTGAATGACGAAGCAGACTTGTTAGTGTTATACCCTATCCTCGCGGCATCGTATTTATGGCTCACATACTTTCCCACGAGTTGTTTCTTCCCCCTGCTACTGTATTTTGTTCTTTTTTTTTTAGTCGGTGTTAAACTTTGTGAATGAAAGTGTAATTATGAGTGGAAAGCGAAAGTGAAACGACAGTGAAAGACTTTGTGTGTAAATTTATAACTTTTTAGTATGTTTTATTTACATATAAATTCTAAAAATATAAATGTTTCAAATTCAAGGATTTTAATTTGTACTTTTCATAAAAATGTAAATATCTCTTTCAATTTTTGTTTTTATTACAGTAGCTTACAGTCTCAAATTTCTTTCATTTGAGCACATTATCAAACCTTCTTTGTTTATTTAAAACTATGTATAGTATTTAAAGATAAATAAAATATATTTTGAAGTAAACATGGCTCCAAATCAGTCTATAACGACATAAATAATGCGGGAACCCGCACCTCGATGGTTTTCTCACGGCTTACCATAAAATCCGAGTATTTGACTATCCGAGGTCTGCCCGGTCCCAATTACCTCAGATAGTCGAGGTTCTACTGTACATACAAATATTACATCTAAAAAGGTTAAACTTTCTTCTATCTATTAAAAAAAAACTAAGAGTTACTTCCAGGCCATGAAATAGAGAATTAAGTTACAAACTGTTTAGAAGGTAATGTAATAAAGTTTTGCCTTTTCAGATTGTAATTCTGCCCTTCTGCTCTTTCCCTCAACAACAGTGATTTAAACTCGTATTAACAACTTTACTTTATACCAGTTAGACTAATGTAAGCTGGGATAAAGCACAAGTACAAACAGAATGTCAATAACTAGGCTCTAACCTACGCAACTGTTTTAAATGTTTAAACTGTAGCAAACTAAATGAACCTTTGTGCCACTCTGCTTTTTAAACTTTTTAATTTGATAACAATAATTGTTTCAAGACTATAATTGTACATTTTAGATCAGTAGAAGATCTAAAAGCGGGCTAAATAAAAACAATAAATAAACCATTTTATTCAAACATTTAGAAAAATGTTATAATTTCATTCCTGTGTTATAGCCACTGGACCACATGTTTATAATTAAATAAATATGGTTTTATATACTTTGATGACGACCTCTGATGGAGTAATTTGACGTACTGTATGGGCCTGAAGTGAAAACAGTGTTACTGAAACCGCGGTAGCCTTAACGAGGTGATCTACAGACCACAGACAGTGTACACAGGTACTAATATTTATTAACTAAATTTATTTATTTATTTCATTAAATGTTATAAAGTAAAAGAATGAATTAAACATAAAGTGAGTTGAACCAGATTAATTTTTAAGACTTCCAGCATGAAATAAAGACTTCTGAACAGAACTTGTATATTATTGATCAATAAAATGGCTTTAAAATAAGCTAAATTCTTAGAAATAAAACTTCAAACAAAAGTGACTTACAGGCTTGATATCATGAGTACAAGTTGATAGAAGAGAAAGTGTCTTGATGACTTCTTTGTTTTCCATCACATGACTGTAGAAGTTGCGTTGTTGGAACGGAAAAGCTGGTTTGGTGTCCGAAGCAAGTCTGTATAGCCTTTTCCGTCGAGTTCGAGAGTCTTCCGGTGGAATAGGTGCCGGTCTTTCCCCCTGATCGAGTCGAGAGACGAGATCAGCTAGGGCGCGGTTCTGAGCCCGCCCTAACCCACCACCGCCAAGGCGTCGCCAACCACTCTGTTAGCACACGCCCACAAACACACACACAACACACAAACACAAAAGACGGGACAAGAAAACGAACACAGAACACAAACCAAAGAAATGAGTTAATGTTTTTTTGTATAAAGTATAAAAACAGTTTTTAGGAATTAATTTATGCGTTTCAGACATTATAAAATATCATTTACAATAACTCTTATCTGACTATAATTCATTTTTTATTTAATTTGAAGTTGGATTGTAGCAATTATTTAGGAAACTTTGTTTAGGTAATATTTTTAAGTTGATCTGTTTATATGTGTCAGTGTACCAGACTTTAACTTTATGCATCGTTCAATTTTGTGTATGATTATTTTAATGAAATAGGAAAATTGTGTATAAAACTTCAATAAAACATTTATTAGTTATTGAGTTAAATATATATATATATATATATATTTTAAAACCAGGCAAGAACTGAACAAAGGAAGTTTGTTTTGACCTAAAATATAAAGGAAATTTTGTATCTCAAAAATGTTTTTTCTTTAAAATAATCACAAAGCGGATAATTTGACATGTATGAGGAAGTAAGTAAAATGCTATCATTTTTACTCAGTCGCCACTTTATGGTATATGCTTTCATTCTTTCATATATGCTACAAAATTATAAAAATAGCTAAGATTTTTAATCCCATTATATAATATATTTTTTTTTTTAAAAAAGCTAGTTTGGTGTTAAATCTTCATAGAACATTTAATTTTTATTTGATGACAATTAAATTTAGAAAGTACAATATTATTAACATTTGAATTAAAGTTCAAGTCAATAGATACTTCCTTTATTTCAATAATAATGTTTATAGATTTATACCAAACATCATTGAATATGCATCCATAATTAATAAATTGCAAACTACAGGTTTATTCAAAAAGAAATAGACACTTTTTAATGAACATAGAAAAACAGGTTTTATCAATAGAAAATTAGTAGCTACCATTACAAAGAGGACATTACAAATATTTTTTAACAATGTTATAGGTTTTCTATATGAGCCCCACGGGGTACACGGCAGACATCAATTTCTCCTTATCAACATCATGTAATGTTTGCAACAGCTGTAGCTTGTAAGGTTTCAACATTAAACGGGTTTTCAAACTCCTCCAGTTAAAGTAAAACTTTAATTTATTAGCTATCCACTGATGCCAACATGACCGGTATAAATTATGCAGTTTCAATATTATTGATTTAGAAAAGTGTCTATTTCATTTTGAATTACCCTGTGTATTAATTTCAACAAAAAATAAATAAAATAATTAAAAATCATAAATTTATAATAGTTTGTTTTTTAAAAGTTTAAATGAGCAAAATATAGTGTTAGCCTAAATGATGTTCATGATTTTAAATGTGCATAATTCTGATTTTATTTATCATACAAATAACTATAGTTGGTTACAATGAAAGAAAAATTCTAAAAATAAGATTTCAGATAGTTAGTATCACAAATTTTTAATTTGTGCACCCATTGTCAACAAGACACACATATAGCCTGTAATCAACCTCTTGCCAGATTTTTACAAGAATATTTTGGTCGATTGATTCAATGGTTGCTGTGATAGGGTTAGTGGAGTTCAGGTATGCTTCTGGCAAAAGTAGTGAATACACTTTACCCTTGACAAAACCCCATAAGAAAAAATCACAGAGGGTGATATCAGAGATCAAGGAGGCCAGTTTGAGAGTGCCGCCATCAGGACCAGCACAACCAATCCATCTGTGTGGCAGGCGATATCGTAGTTCAGCTTTAATATCCAAGTGGTAATGTGGAGGTGCATCGTCCAATTTTAGTATAAAATTAAGGCTACCTATTTCTAACTGTGCAAGAAGCCATTGTGTTAACATGACCAATAAAATGATTCCTATTATTGTTTGTTCAGGAATGAAAAAAGGGCCGTACACTTTATTGAACTGCACCGCAATCTTGGAACGACACATCTGGCCGCCAGGCTGACCTCACTTTGCGCTCCGAGTAGCTTCTCTATTCTATTATGTGCTCGCTGCACAAAACACATTAACTTTTGGAGAATCATGGACATGCTTGATATAGTCATGTAGGTTTTCCATGTAAAACTTTTTTCTTACCACAACTTCATTGTTTACTGATTGCTATCAGTTGATTTCTTCTTACAAATGCACCCACTAGGTACTCTTGAAATTCAAATATCACTTGGAAATAGAATTATTACTGGGAGGATCTACAGGCTCTAAAATGACGTTGCACACTTACATTGTTGGTGATTGTGAAATAATCTAACACACAAAATGCTTCATTGTCTTCAAAGGTAGTCATGACACAATTTACAATGTTAACTTCACCAAACAGCTGATAAATAACTAAACCAATAAGAACATAACTTTTTAAATTTTTGTTTCCAATGGTACCAATTAAAATAGTCTTAAACATATTTATCCAGTAATATACATATTTAAGGTCATGAACATGTTTAGGCTAACACGTACACATGGGCACAATTTTGATTATTTCTTTTCCTTTGCAGTTAATATTTCACTGTTTCTTTTGCCCTCATTACAAGAACCAAATTTACTGTACATAAACTCTACTTTCAACACTTGAATAATTCAGTAAACTTATTGAAATTACAACATAAAACAGAAAAAAAGTGCAGCTATCAAAGCTACAAGTGGAATTTTTACATTTTGAAAGAAAATTTGACCATGTAAAAATTGACTATATTCCCAGAATATTGACCAGTTACATATATATAGTTACATTTACAAAAACCTATTTTATAGAAAAATCTCTTTGTAACATGGGAAAGTTTTTTAAATTTTTGTACCTGCTTGTGCATTAAATAATTAAATAATATTAGATGAATATTTATTACAAAATTTGTAAAATTAATTTTATAACATGGATAAATACTTGATAACTTCTATCCAGAGTAAACAGATAAGAAGTATGGTTATAAATAAAAATAACACAAAACATTCAGTAGTGATTACAAAAAGTACCTGTTGTGTTTTGCCTCCAGTCCACTGACCCACGCCTTTAGCAACACCAGTTATGTTTTTACCAGCTGAGATGAGTGCCTCCTGAACGTCTTCAAGGCTTGGGCGTATCACACAATTTGGGATCATCAAAATAGCATGCAGTAAAAAAACTGGCTGCGAACCTGCAAATTATACCAATTATTATACCTTTACTAACACTACATTAAGCATGATCAATACACTTATATGCAGTTTTCCAAACCATTCATAGAATTTTGAAGATATACTGTTGTAACTTGCACATGATCATCTAACTATAATTTGTTGATACCAAAAATGAAAAATTTTTCTTGAAGATAAAAAAAGTTATAAAAAAGTTTATAAAAATGACATAAAATTAATTTTTAGTTGATTTACTTGAGAATAGGAAATATTGTAATGAATTTTGTTATCTACAGATCATACAATGGAGTTTTCTGCAAAATTAGCTGATGTAAATGACAAAGTAAGACCACCATTAATAAAAACAAAAGTGCTTACAAGCGATATTCTAGTCACGCTCCATCTATGGGATATGTCCCAGCCTTCCTATTGACTATGCTGACTGAATAGATGCATTTAGTTAAATGGTATTTCACCACTTAAAAAACCAATTCTTTAAAATTTTGAATATATTGATTTTTAACTAACGACAGAGTGGGCATGATTTTTTTGGTGAAAATTTTGTGTACAGGTATTCATTGTTATTTTCTTTTCTGTAAGGCAAGGATTGCTGATTTCATTGTATAAGGTTTATTCTTTTTCTAACTAAAATAAAAATAAATTGGCATTGAAGTCTTAATGCCTATCTAATAGATTTAGAATTATGACACGTTCTCTTCCATTTTGCTCAAAACTTGATTAAGGCACTGTTGCACCTTCATCATATTAAATCTATTCCTCATAAGAATAAGTTTAAACTTAGACACTTTCCCATTGTTATTGTTCATTTCATACTTTACATTTCAGATGTAAGGAGAAATGAATAAAAAACTTGTTTTCATTATTTGATATAAATATCCTTTGTAATACCAATAACAAATAAAACTTAAGTATTTAGAAATACTTACTTTATTTGGAGGAAACTAACAAAGACATTCTAATAAAAAACATTTATACGTTTTTTGAGTTTGTTTTAAATTACCATTAAGAGGTGAAAATACACCAATATAATATACAGTTATACAATAGTTATAATTACCTTATTCTATTTTGCGATGCTGTCATAGGATTGTTCGACAGCATCTCAAAAAAAAGAATGTTATTAATTGTAATTTTAACAATCCAATAAGGCTGCAGGCATAAAAATATGGAATACAGTTATAGGTTGATAAATTACCTGTTATAGTCCTGTAAAGTTATCCTCTTTGTGTTAGAAAGCACTTCGTGGTTTCGGTTGCAAAAGATAATTAATTAGGTAATTTATCAACCTAAAATAGATTCAGTGTTTCAAAGACCTTTCCACAATATACAGCATAATTTCATTATACCATAATGTTCACATCTGGCTCCTATGAGTGATTTGCGAATGTTAATTCAATAAAACAATCTTGACAACAATTAAATTCCTATTCATCAGAGTCAAAAGATATTTAACCAACAGCAAACATATTTCAAAGATTTTCATCTTATCCTAATTTTACTATATTGTTTGCCAACAGTCAGGGTCACAATAGGGTCACTTGATGAAGTACGTGAGGTCTTGATGGGCCCAGGTTGGAGGTTTATATATTGTTAAAAACAAAAACATATATTTGTTGTAGCTAAATTGTGTACCGAGTTTGTGCTGCTGTTTGCATCTACATGGAGATGGTATGGGAAGACAAGGTTATGTATATGTGTACATATAACATGAAATACTTACATTTTCAGGAACAGATAATTGGAAGCCCTCGCTCAAGTTTAACCAGTGACAAGGAATTTCTTTGAGTGGTCTTTCAACTGTAGTATTTTAAGATCAAGTGCATTTTTTCCAAAAATGTACAAGAAATATTTTGGCTAAATTTAAGATTTGGGTCTAACACTAGCACAATCTTCTCGAAATGATTTTTACAACTGAAAACTAATTGTTTACCAAGACTTTCAACTCAAACTGTAGTTTAGGTATGAACAAAACTACAATGTACACTAAAACATTTATGCACATATTTTTTGTATTCTTAATTGAATTTTTAGGTAGAGGTGGACTAAAGAAACAAAGAAAACTAATGTATGTACCACAAATTTTGTGCAATAGTAAAACATAAGCCCAATATTCTTATTTAGAGATATTTTAATTTATTCTTTATTGATTTTGAATGCAAACAAACTATGACTGACCTTGCTGAGAAACAAATCTTCGGCGAAGTGCATCCAGAGAAGTACGTGTAACTTTAATAAGAACATCTACAACTTTACGACTATAGTAACGCCTCATCTCTGTAACTGCATTGCGCACCATATCTTGCATAGCTCTGGACAGCCCTCCACCACCTGCTAGTAATGTCTGAGGGTTCTCAAAACATTCCCAAACAACACTCCAATCTTGTTGTTGTTGACTGGAAGGTGTGTTACCTCCTCCAGAACTTTCTCCTTCATCTAAGGAGTTAAGTAATTAAACAAGTAAATACTTTATTTTGCTAAACAAATTTTATAAAAACATTAATAATATGTAGAGTTTATAATACAATTAAAATGTACTTAACTAAAACCATTAATTTATGGTTATGTTATGTTTTGTGTTATGTTTTGTTTACCTTTATTCCTCAAATCTTTACTGTTTGCTTGAATTTATATGTAGTCCAAATATCTAAATTAAATAGTTTTGTTTTATAAAATGGTTTTATTACATTGATAAAAATATAATAAATACAATATTAAGGTGATTTTAGTAGGTTTACAAATGGATAATTCATATTTGCATCCTTTCGTTTTATCTAACACGAAATTCAACTATAATTTCAGTCAACCAATATTTAGATGGAATGCAATACTAGCATACATTCCATGCATTCTGGCCTATATTTCTTGCTTTCTAATGTATGCCAGAAATTTCAAAGCCATATCATGTGTGTTAAATTTTGTTCAAAGATCATAGCAATCCCAACAAAATGCATAATAGGCTAGAATTCATCATCATTCCCAGTATAGTCAAAAAAGTTTCACAGTGAGTTTTGACTGGGAACAAACGTCACTTGACTGGTTTACTCTTTTACAATCAAAAAGTGTATTCATATCAGGTAACCAATTACAAAAAATTAAAACATATACAACCACAGTTATTTAAGCGCTTAAACTTTTTGTAGTTAAGTAATTTATTGTTAATAACTACATGTAACTCTTTATATTATTACTATTTTTACATTGAATTTGTATTATCTTCACTATCTAAATTTGACTTGACCTTTTACTAATTATGAGTACAAAAGAAAACTACTGAGGATATACTTGCACTTTATTACCTATAAGTAGTAATTTAAAATAATCAAAAGCTTATAAACATTGTTTTGTTCATTAAGGTATACACTTTACATACCATCAACTGCAAAGTCAAATTCATCTCCATCTTGTGTTGCTTTGAATGCATCAGCAGCCTTTCTAACAAGTTCCAATATCTCTTCAACTGCTTCTTCGACCATAAGACTTTTACGATTTAGTTCCTGAAAATATTACTCAATGTTAGTCGTTAAATGTAATTATACATATTAGATTATTTGAATAACTTCTGTAATAGGGACTAATGAAATAAATATAGCATTATTTTGACTTTAATAAACAACTGATTTGATATGATCAAACAATCTATTAATGACTTTGAAATATAAATACACGCCTGATCAAATCCACATACTACACAACCATACGTGCGACATATGTATACAAACACTAACCTTCTTCCGGATGAGCTAGAAACTAGAAATTAGGTAAACTTATAGCTTTTAGCATGTAACAGACAGAAAAATTCCAAAAAGTAGAATATATTTGTATTTTCTATCACAATTAAAAAAATAGTAAATCTTAAAAAAATAGTAAACTTTTTAACTATTGAAGATATTGAATTGGGACTTTTTCAAAAAGATTACCCTGCCCCGAAAACTAGCGACTTCATGTGTCAAAATATGAATTCCATAAACTCCATTAAGTAAATTTTGATAAAAACATATAAGCCTGACAGTGACCTTCACATATTTAATCTAGCTAGCATTTTTTCTTATAAGCTAGATTTCAAGTATTATTATTTTAGTCGTGTTAATTGACTAACGTTTATCATATTCGATGAGGCCCCTATGTCACACTGTTTCATCTTAAAGTTGTTAGACTAATATGTTAGATGATTCCAGTTTTGTATTTGGGAATTTGATCTTTTTTTTGCTCAGGATATTTTAGACCTTTTACATATGTAGTAAAAATTGCCTCGGAGTAGATAATGGAACTATTCCGTCTAAGGTCTACAGAAAAAGTTTAGATATTGAAACCCTTATATCATTGCTTGCTGGAAGATTTAGCATAGATCTGATTTCATGACTGGTAATGTATTTCCACTCAATACTTTTCAAGATCCAAATCAGTCTACAAGACAAGCAATCCTTTTAACTCTGAATTTGAACGTTAATGAGATCAACAATAAAATATTGAACTCCTTAGATGTTTGTCTTTAAGAGCTGAGTAGCTCCAGTTTAGTGGACAAGAAGGGTGACAATCGATTGGATGTGGTTGTGCATCACCTACTACACCAAGCTACTGGTAAAATTGTGCCAAATCATATCCTGCTACTCAATATTTGCTCCGTATTTTTAGCTATAATAATATGTAGACACCTAAATATTGTTGGCGGTCTCGTGAACAGTACCAAAGTCATTATTACCGTGGATAACCATTGCTTAATCACTCCAAGACTTCATTAAACTGCGCAACCCTTCGGTATTCCTAGAACTACCTTCAGAATTATGTTTACAGAGGGATCACCGCTTTGGCTTCTTCACCGGGATTTTCCTCTTATGTTGGCATACTCTAGACCACTCTCAAGAGACAACCTCCAACAATTAGGTATGTCGGTATTGACCTTCGTATTGACTGCTTTGTGCTCTGCCAACTATACGTACTGCTTAGCAGAGTTATGCATTTCCCTCCCCCCAAATTGAGAGTCTAGAATACATGCCTTAACAAAACTTCCCATTGTGATTGTTCTGACAATAGGTTAGAAGACATGCCTCAACAAAACTTCCCATTGCGATTGTTCTGGCAATAGGTTAGAAGACATGCCTCAACAAAACT